>JAOUQZ010000032.1:6097232-6104732 GCA_028564935.1 Neosilurus hyrtlii
CTTATTTTCGGGGTAGGGCTTATTTTGGACCGTTCTGCTGAAGTAAGGGTAGGTCTTATTATCAGGGAAACACGGTACTAAACAGTGCTGGCTCCTTAAATAGGCTTTGTGCCTACGGGTTAATTGCCAGCAGGTGCGGCTCCTCTCCCCTTACTGGAAGGGAGGGTGTTGGTGGTGTGCCGCCCTCTGCTGGCTGGTGAGGTAACAGCAGGCCTGGAGTCCGGCTGTGTCCTCACACAGTGAGACTAAAATAATTTCTGTAAACTGAGAATAATGTAGTAATGTTACTAGAATAAAGTCATAAAGTTAACCACTTCGGACATGAGCGTGTCTGTGTTGAGTAGGCGTGTTCTCCCCGTGCTTGTCTGGGTTCCCTCTGGGTACTATGGTTAATTCCCGCAGTTTTACTCCAAAGACATGCACATTAATCATTAAATGGCTGCTCCAAATTGCCCCTAGGTGTGAGTGTGAATGGGTGTGCCCTGCAATGGTCTGGCGAGCTGTTCAGGGTGCATCCTGCCCTAGGCTCCAGCTTCCCATGACTGTAGAAGAATTTAGCAGTTTTTTAAATGAGTGGGTGGATAAGTTAAAAGGCATACATTGGTAACAACACTTTAATAATAATTTCATAATTTTACAAGAATAAAGTCAATAATATTTCAAGAATAAAGTCGCAATGTTACAAGGATATAGTAACATACCTATATAAAATAGATATATAAAAAAAAGAAAAAAAACTGCAGAGATGACAGACATGCTCTATGTCCTGATATTTATGATAACGTGGTGCTGTTCTGCCAAAAAATATTTTTGCTCTCTGTGAATCCTATACTACAGAATAACTTTACAAGATGTTTCTTTTTTCATTTTCTCCTCTGTATACCTGCAGGTCTAAGATTTTTATGCTAGTATTATGATTCTAGTCTCATATTGTTCAGTTACTTCATGCATATATTCTAACTTCACTCTCACCATATTACAACTTTATTGTCAAAATTACATAATTTAATTTTCAATGAAGCCCTAACACTTGTACACATATTACCCAACTGTCCATCTGCAGTATTGTTAATGTACAAGCATCCTGTCTAACCGTAGACTTTAACTACGCATGCGCACCCATACACCCTCCCTGAGCGCTAAGTCGATGCCGATTGGCTGCTCAGCGCGCACGCAAGTCTCCGCCCACACAGCCGTGCACGACTACGTTCCCTGTTTTGGGAATTTTATTTCTGGCACGCGCGTTCCCGACGTGCTCTCTGGCTGTGTAACGCTGTCACCGACTACAATGTCAAACCTTTTAGGAGTATCGCGAGCTTCCGTTTTCACACCGAGGGCAGAAGATCCGTCGTGATTTGTTTGCTTGTTTTGTTTGTTTTTTTGTTTATTTATTTATTGTCCCCAACCCGAATCGATTCCAACCGACTCTACCGGAAGTACTATTTTGCGCTAAAGTGATGGAAGTCTTCACAGTTAACTGAAGCTGAGGTACGAGCTAACAGGCTACAGGCGAAGTTTGTGTTCACCAGCTTCAGAGAGAGTGACGTCGAATTCCTCGCCGTGTTTTCCCTTAACATGGAAGGATTCCTTCTGTTATTTATTTATTTATTTATGTATAGTCACGTCAGTGTTGCATTTGAAGCCAGTATCCGTCGCTAGAATGAATCTGAATCTGCTTACGTAATCGCCTGGGCTGTGTATCAAACCGCATCGCACCTTACTAAAGAGTACAGACTCCACCAGCACCGTTGTACTCTGTGTGCGCACTGTTCAGTACCATAGCACGGGGTTTGGGACACAGCCCACCTGCTGAAATCCTCACTGGAGTAAACATGTAAATAAGTTTACTGGGTTTATTTACTCTTAGACACAGAGCTGGTAATACAGAGTAAGATTTGCTGCTTCTGGTTACTTTATCCTGGATAAAATATCTTATAAGAAGCAACGTGGGCCTTTAAACAGTAATAACCCTGTTATTACTAATAATAATAATAATAGTAATAATAGGGTTATTACTATTATTACTACTAATAATAATAGTAATAATGACTCTGTTAATGTGGCTGCATCATATTCAGGTCTATGTTAGAGCGACGAAGACAGAAATGGAGGTGACAAGGCGAAGAGACTCCAGTGGCCAGTTCTCTGACAACTCAGACCATGACTGTGAGGTACAGAGGTGTGTGTTTGTGGTTGTGTGTGTGTGCGTGAATGTATGATTGATTGACACTTGCTTCTCGTGATGACCTTAAGATAATTACACATCAAACGCAATCATAAAAAAACTCCGGTCCTAGATTGAGGTTAAAAAGGGAACGAGACGGCGTGCGGCTTGGAAGGAGGAGGCAGGGGTGAAGGGGCGTGGAATGTGGGGGTGTCAGAAGGACTGATGTGGGATGAGGTTGTGTGCAGGAAGGGCTGTGGGATGAGGGGACATGAGTAGGGGGGGGGTGTTGAATAATAGGTCATTTAACAAGGTGACATGAATGAGGCGCCGTGGAACAGAGGAAGGGGCGGTGTGATGTGGAAGGGATGTGGGGGTGTGGGACAAGGAGGTAATGGAATAAGGGAGTGGGGTGGGAGGGCATACTGTAGGTTGAAGGGTTGTGGGTCATTAAATGAGGCAACAGGAATGAAACGCTGTGGAATGGGTGATGTAGAGGGATGTGGCAGGGAATGATGGGATGTAAGATTAGGAGTGGAATAAGGGGACACGGGATAAGGGAACTTGATATGAGGTGGCTTGGAATGATATGGTGTGGAGTGATGTGATGCCGGAGGAGGAAGCATTGGGTAATGTGTTGGATGAAGGGGCATAGGATGATGGTACATTGGATAAGGAGATGTGGGATGAGGTGATGTTGGACGAAGGGGTATGGAATGGTGTGATGTTCGATGAGGGGCCGTGAGATGTGGGGTGTTGGATGGTATATATGTTGATGAGGGGGCATGGGATACTACATGGGATGGGACATTGGATAAAGGGGCATGGGAGGTGGAATAGTGGAAGAGGACATGGTGTGGAATGAGGTAATGTCGGATGGGAACCTGCATTGAGGTGATGTTGGATGGAGAGCAGAAGGATAAGGGAGGAAAGGGTCATGGGAAGAAGGGAAGAGGAATGTATAATAAAGGGACATGAGACAAAAGGGAATTGATTGAAGGTGTGTGGAGTGACATCTGACCTGAATCTAGCATTATTGGAAGTGTTTACAAAATATACTTCATTTAGATGTTACGTTATATCCTGACCCACTATCTAGTGTCACTTTATATAACTGTCTCCATCCTACCTACGATACCATTTGACAAATTTTTTCTAGTGGTGTCAGGGGGATATTTGCCCTTGACTAATCCTAGGGTCGTGGGGAGGCTGGAGCCTATGTCAAGGCTGATATGATCTGGGTGAAGTCGAGGTACACCGTGAACAGCTCACCAGATCATCGCGGAGCCAACACACACACATACGCACAAAAAACCCTACACCCTTACGGGCAGTTAGCAACAGCCACTTAGCCTAATGTAAATGTTTTTCGACTGTGGGAGGAAACTGGAGTACCCAGAGGAAACCCACAACAGCATGCAAACAGAGTTGTCACACAGAGGTGCTCTTACTGAGCACAGGACTTGAACCCATGGTTTATTGCTGTAAGGCAGATGTGCTAATCGCTACGCCACTGTTCAGTTCCGTTCAATTTTATTTGTATCTCACTTTTAACAGTTTTTAACGGTGGCGAAGAGAATCTCCCTGAGACAAGATATGATTAAAAACCTTAAGAATAACCAAACTCAGAGGGAACCCGTCTACATAGTGTGAATATAAATAAGGTTCTATAAGTGTGTTTTATATATAAAAAGGATTCTGTTTTCTGCTGGTATGGATTTGATGCCGATACCGCCGTCAATGTTGTGCCATAAATTGCTAACACGCCAAGACAAGATGGTTGCTAGTTTTATGAAATGGAACTGTACTAGACATTTCCTCTGCGGAAGTTCTCCTGTTAACCGCATGGTAGTACTGCATCGACCCAAGGAGTATGCAGTAAATGGCATCGCAACTGTTTTCTCTCACTGTTCTAGGAAAACAGCCTGAAGTGCAACGAATGTGGGAAAAACAGGACAGTAATGGCCAGATACTCAGAGGGCTATGGCACTGAGGTAGGTAGGTGTGTGTTTGTGAGAAAAGAGTGATATTTTAAGTGGAGTTGTAGAAATTATGCGTTCGCTCATGCCTATGAGTCATGTTGCAGGAGGAGTGCGTCCAGTCCGATCCTCAGCGAGAGAGCGATGCAGATGCAGACGTAGAGGATGCAGACACCAGGTAAATGACTCAGACGCTAGTCATCAGATATGCTCTCCATGCACTCAGAATACCTAAGTTATTAAAAAGTCTCTGCTGCAGGTGGTTATTTTCTCCCACTCTAACCATAAGTGATGTCAGACCATCCAGCTTTTATAACTTGAATAGTATCTGTTATCATTTTTGTTATAATCATTCATTCATTTGCCGAACGATTTAATCCTATATTAATGTCATGTGGAGGCTGGAGTCTATTTTCAGCCGACATCCTGAGCGGCTTGCCAGTCCATTGCAGGGCAACACAAACAAGCATTCGCTCTCAAACTGAGAGAACAGCCAATTAGCCTAATGTGCATGTCTTTGGGGTGTGAGAGGAAACCAGAGTACTCTTATCTCAGGGTGAAGGCAAGGAATACCCTGAACAGCTCACCAGACCATCACAGGGCAATACACACAACCATTCACACTAACATCAACACCAGTGGGCAATTTGAAACAGCTAGTTAGCCTAATGCGCATGTCTTTGGACTGTGGGAGGAAACCGGAGTACCCGGAGGAAACCCACACACGCACAGGGAGAACATGCAAACTCCACACAGAAACACCTGAGCCCGAGACTCAAACTCAGGATCTTCTTGCTGTGAGGTGGACGTGCTAACCACTGCACCACGGTGTCACTCTACTACGCTCCTGAGCATGTAATCGTACATCAGTAAACAATTTTTTCATGCACAAAATAGAAAAAAAAAACATGCATACATTCAGTATGTACTGTACATACTGTTATGAACAAAAAACTGGCTCTGTTGGTCCGTTTTCACCACATAGAGGTCCTTGTGCTTTCTGGTTTCTGACATGACAAGCTTATTTTATTCTTAATATAAATATTTAGGCACTGCCTAAAAGTGGAGCTCCGAAAATGTTTGCATGCGTGAGTTAAAAGCATCATTCATGCCTAAAGTAAAAGAATAAGCTGCGAAGTGCAAGTGCACTCAGTGCCAACGGCAGCAATATATTTTTCCCACCATTTTCTTCATTCATTTGGTTGCCTGCTTGAGATGAGCTGATGGCTTTATGACATTTGC
This sequence comes from Neosilurus hyrtlii, assembly GCA_028564935.1. NCBI lineage: Eukaryota > Metazoa > Chordata > Actinopteri > Siluriformes > Plotosidae > Neosilurus > Neosilurus hyrtlii. The sequence goes on from JAOUQZ010000032.1 coordinate 6,102,618, forward strand.
ATAAGTATGGAGCTGTTATGTAATGTAATTGTTGGTAAATTGCTCTGGCGGAAGAATGGAACACTTCAGGGTGTGCGCTGTTATTGGAAAATAATTAATCATGAAGTGGGAACTGTCACCACGCTTCATGTCGTGGGTCACTGGTGTGTTACAGCTAATTCTATGAAGTATTCATTCTGTGAAAGAGTGAATACTTTATAGAATTAGCTGTAAAACACTAATGAACCAGAATTACATAACAACACTGAATGCACCAATGATCATAAAAAAAAAACAATACGTCCAGATGGTTTATTATGTTCCTATTGGGCCAGACTCCAGGTCGTGGGCTCTCTACAGCGAATCAGCTCTCGGAAACGGAGGCGCCAGAGAGTAACCCGGCAAGACACCACAGAGAGTGAGGATGACGGGGGACAGAGCCACAGGAACCACCGCTGGAGTCTGAGATTAAGTCCCCATCGCTCACCCAGCAGAACTATACTAGAGGTTTCTTCTTTTTCTTCTTCTCCTTTGTATGGTATGGGTGGTACAATTTCAGAATAATGCTCCTCCATGTCACTTGTAAGGACCTCGAATATATCATAATTTAAAGGACATAAAATCATCAAAAGATACCAAGAATATGTTGAATATTGAACTCCTGTGAGCTTTAGGTCCTCAGGCAGCACTGCTTTAAAAACAGGCATGTTCAGTGCAGGGGCTCAGGAACACCTCCATAAGTCATTTCAATAATCTCTTGGTCCACTCCTTTCCACTGAAACTTTTTACTGCACCTCTTAGTAAATCCTGATGGAGGTTTTTTACATCATCTGAGGGATTCCACTGGCTGTTAGGTTTCAGTCTGAAATTAAAAAGTTGGTTTATTTTGAGATTGACTGCCATGATGCAGCTTAATGACAATATATATTTAGAATATACTGTATATTATACATGTTAAGATTACTACCACTGCTACAACTTCTATACCACTGCTACTACCACTACTACACTACTACTGCTTCTACTACTTCTATTACTAGTGCTACTACTGCTGCTGCTACTACTACTACTACTACTACGGCTACTATTACTAGTGCTACTACTGCTGCTGATCTACTACTACTATTACAAGTGCTACTACTGCTGCTGATACTACTACTACTACTATTACAAGTGCTACTACTGCTGCTGCTACTACTACTACTAGTACTATTACTAGTGATACTACACCTGCTGCTACTACTACTACTACTACTACTGCTACTATTACTAGTGCTACTACTGCTGCTGATACTACTACTACTACTATTACAAGTGCTACTACTGCTGCTGATACTACTACTACTACTATTACAAGTGCTACTAATGCTGCTGATACTACTACTACTACTATTACAAGTGCTACTACTGCTGCTGCTACTACTACTACTAGTACTATTACTAGTGATACTACACCTGCTGCTACTACTACTACTACTTCTACTACTGCTACTATTACTAGTGATACTACTGCAGCTGCTACTAATGCTACTCTTACTAGTGCTACAACTGCTGCTAGTACTACTACTACTGCTACTATTACTAGTGCTACTACTGCTGCTGCTACTACTACTGCTACTATTACTAGTGCTACTACTGCTGCTGCTGCTACTACTACTACTACTACTACTACTACTGCTACTATTACTAGTGCTACTACTACTGCTGCTGCTACTACTACTATTACTAGTGCTACTACTGCTGCTGCTACTACTACTACTACTAGTACTATTACTAGTGATACTACTCCTGCTGCTACTACTACTACTACTTCTACTACTGCTACTATTACTAGTGATACTACTGCTGCTGCTACTACTACTACTGCTACTCTTACTAGTGCTACTACTGCTGCTGCTACTACTGCTACTACTATTACTATCGCTACTATGACTAGTGCTACTACTGCTGCTGCTGCTACTACTACTGCTACTATTACTAGTGCTACTACTGCAGCTGCTACTACTACTACTACTGCTACTATTACTAGTGCTACTACTGCTGCTGCTACCACTACTACTTCTACTACTGCTACTATTACTAGTGCTACTACTGCTGCTGTTACTACTACTACTACTACCACTACTACTTCTGCTG
>JAOUQZ010000032.1:6112232-6121976 GCA_028564935.1 Neosilurus hyrtlii
TGAAAGTGTAATGTCTGATCAATGCTAGCTAGTTGGATATTAGTTGCATTAATGGTCTGAACCCTTATGTAGGAGGTTTTAATGTCTGCAATTTTAGTAAATTCTTAAAAATCACACATATATTTTAATTGTCAGACAGAACACACACAGAATTCACTCTTTATTCCCTGCTGTTATCTTGACTGAATTGTCAGTGTTTAATCACCCACAATAATTCACCGTATTGCATTTATTAATGGCTATATTAAAGCAAGGATCTTAATTAGATTATTAATTTGCTATTAATTACAGTTTGTTCTCGATTGTTTTGAGCTCAGATGCTATTTCTTACACCACCATTGCGTGTTGCTGGATGTGTGTACGTATAAAGTGCATTTAAAAAAGACTATTAGAATATATTTATTCTAATATTTTAAGATGCACTGTAGATGCTTGCGTGTTTGAGGGCCAAAGCATCACGAAGTAACATGATACGTGTTTAGAATAAATGAAAACCGAAATAAATGACTATGCAATGTACAGACAAGTCTTTTAGGATATGTTTATGATAGAAAATGCACTTTTTTCATGTTGTGAATGCATGGCTGAAGTGATATTATGCGAACCTCAATCAATGCATCAAATCTGTGATCAGCGGCGGAGCTTATTACTTATTTCGATTTTCACATCAGTGTTATTGTTAAAAATTTAAAGTTACAGTGTGTAAGATTTAGGTATCTATCAGCGTCTAGTGGCGAGGTTCCTGATTGCAACCAGCTGAAATTGTATTTCCCAACCCTGCCCCTTTTAAGCCTGTATGATTCTGGGCTACTGTTGAAACATGGCAGTGCAGTATGGTGCCCCCCCCCCCCCCCCCCCCCCCACTTAGAAATGAACAACTTATTATAAGGTTCTGGAAACTAAATGACTTTGTTTTTAAATGATTATTGATTAACGAAAAGTTATTTATTGGTTATATACCTAATTTCTGCTAGTAGATCTTCCAAAATGTCACACACTGTCCCTTTAACTGATAGTCATGTTTAAGGGGGTGATCACACTTAAGGTGTGATAGAAATGCGATGGACGCAAATACATTTTTTTCTTTCCATCCAACAATTTGCGACTGATTTGCAAGTAATTTGTGATGGGTTTGCGGATGTTTAGTGGGAAAAAAAGCGAATCTTGTGTCGTAAATCAGTCTCGTTTTGTTCACTTTTTGTGCTCAAACCCTCGCTTTTTACTTGCGCGTTATTGACGCAAACAAAATGCGAATAAAATATGAATAATGACAAAATACATGGAATATGGCAGATGCCAGCAAATCTTAAACTTTTCTGAAACTTTCAGCATGGAAGTCTACAATAACAAATACAATATAACCAACGAATAATTTGCGAGAAAATCAACAGCTTTGCGGCCTTCTCACGACTTGTGCAAACTGTTTGAGAAGAGTTTGAGAATGCTTCTCATCAGAGCCTCATCTTGGGACATTTGCAGAAATTTCAAACATGTTAGAAATTTTTTGCGATGAGTTCACAAACCAGGCGACTAAAATGCAATGCTGCGAATGCAGCGAGTCAAATTTGAGAATGAAAAGCGACAGTTGCCTTTTGCGTCGGTCATTTTCCTATCGCGCCTCTAGTGTGATCATCCCCTAAGTGAAAAGTACATGTAATGTTGGGTTTTTTTATGTGTCCTCTGTACCTTTTTTTTTTTTTAAGTTACATCTTAATAATAGCCCTGATGTAATTGCCGGGTATTTCTATTCAGTATTATGGTTAATGCTATTAATTTTGTGCTTTTATAGGTCCACAAGCTCCATCACATTTCTGTCCTTTCACAGTCTCACACTTTTCCTCTTCAGCTTTAAAAGTACAAAGAGGTGTATGTTTATGAAAATTTTGGGTCCATTTGAACATAAATAAAAAAAAAAGGTTTGAAAGCAGATGGTTTTGTGTGGTATGGAATGATTTCAGCACTCAAAGTATTTTTAATTTTGCTCAATGAATACGCTTAGAACACTTCGGCAATTTAGCGTGACGTGCGTGGCTTGCAGTAGCAACAAAAAATGCTGTTCATGTCTTGATGTGACATCAGCATATTCGCCATCGTAGTACATTTGATGCAGTACATTTAAAGGTGTCACCTTCCATCATCTGTGCCACTGTTGCCCTTTGGTCAGCACATTCGCATCTTTCTTCCCTCCACTAAGAACACAGTGAAACCGGACATTGTTTTCTCACACTGGCTGATGAATTCGCAAGAGAGAATCATTGGTACACTGCAGCAGTGTAGTCATGCAAGTCGTGTAGCACTGCGTAGATCTCAGCCCTAATAGGAGCAGGAAATACTAGTGTCATTTTCATTTCGTTTAATTTTCCAAATGGCTTTATTCCTTACTAGAGTTTTGAGGAGGCTGGAGCTCATCTCAGCCAACCCCGGGTACGACCTGAAGCTTTGCCAAACCATTGAAAGGCAACACAGACACTCAACCAGTCATATTCACACCTAGGGGCAATTCTGAATACCCAGTTAGCCTAATTAACCTGTTTCTGGACTGTAGGAGGAAACTGGAGCACCCAGAGGAAACCTGAAAAGTACAGGGAGAAATGTCCTTTGCCTGGCAAGCATGGGGAGAGCATGGAAACTACACACCAGCTCAAATAAGGGGCCTTCTTGCTGTGAGGCAGGAGTGCTAACCACTATACCACCATGCCTATTGGTGTTGTATGATTCCTTTTTAATTATTAGGGATTTGTTTAACATATTTCTTGTACATGACGGCAACCAGATAGCAGCTACAGTGGGGGAAAATAAGTATTTTATACACCTCTGTCTTTGCAAGTTTTCCCACTTACCAAGAATGGAGAATTTCATCATAGGTACACTTTAACTGTGAGAGACAGAATCTAAAAGAAATCCTGAAAATTCACACTGTGTGATTTTTATGTTTATAAATAATTGGTTTGCATTTTATTGCATGAAATAACCGGATAATAAGGGCCCTGCGATGACCTGGTGAGCTGTCCAGGGTGTACCCCGCCCTCACCCAGAGTCGGCTGAGATGGGCGCCAGCCTCCCCGCGACCCTAATTAGGAAAAAGCGGTTCAGAAAATGAATGAATGAATGAATGAAATAACTGGATAATAAGATCACCTACGAACCAGCAGGAATACCAGCTCTCACAGACTTGTTAGTTTGTCTTTAAAAAGCCGTCCTATCCTCCGCACCTGTTTGAACTCGTTATCTGTATAAAAGACACCTGTCCACACACTCAACCAATCAGATTCCCACCTTTCCACCATGGGTAAGACCAAAGAGCTGTCTAAGGACACCAGGGACAAACTTTTAGACCTGCACAAGGCTGGGATGGGCTACAGGACAATAGCAAACAGCCTGGAGAGAAAGCAACAACTGTTGGTGCAATTATTTGAAAATGGAAGAAACTCAAGATGACTGTCAATCTCCCTCGGACTGGGGCTCCATGCAAGATCTCGCCAGGAGGAGTAACAGTGATCATGAGAAAGGTGAGGGGTCAGCCCAGAACTACACTCGAGGACCTGGTCAATGACCTGAAGGGAGCTGGGACCACAGTCTCAAATGTTACCATTAGTAACACTACGCCAACATGGCTTAAAATCCTGTAGTGTGTGCAAGGCCCCCCTGCTCAAGTTTGATAATGACCATCTGGATGATCCAGAGGAGGCATTGGAGAAGGTCATGTGGTCAGATGAGACAAAAATAGAACTTTTTGGTATAAACTCCACTCGCTGTGTTTGGAGGAAGAAGAAGGTTGAGTACAATCCCAAGAACACCATCCCAACTGTGAAGCATGGGGGCAGAAACATTATGCTTTGGGGGTGCTTTTCTGCAAATGGGAAAGGACGACTGCACCGTATTAAGGAGAGGATGGATGGGGCCATGTATCACGAGATTTTTTGGCAACAACCTTCTTCACTCAGTAAGAACATTGAAGGTGGGTCGTATCTGGGTCTTCCAGCATGACAATGACCCAAACTACACAAACAGGGCAACTAAGGAGTGGCTCCATAAGAAGAGAATGAAGAAATGTGACTACGATGAAAATTACAGACCTCTCCATTTTTTGTAAGTGGGAAAAATTGCAAAATCAACTGTGTATCAAATACAAATTTTTCCCCACTGTATTTGTGAGGGAGTCTGTACACACAGCTTTGGGAACATAAAGTTGAAGAGTTGTTTTGTAATGTTGTTCAAGGTCTGTAGCATATCAAAATGCCACTTGCCTAACAATGCAGGGACGCAGTCATCATGACCCAGCACATAGTCTGAATGAGACGGAAACATGTAGATAAAGACACTCTGGACTTGAAGTAGAATGCTAATCCTATTTGCTGACGAACATGGAAGAAGAGTTTGTGCTCCTCCTTTATGGAGTGTTCCTTTTCATGTAGATAATTTTTACAACCATCATTTATGAATAAATCATTAGCTCATTTCTTTTTTGTGGTTTGCTAAAGCATGTTGTCATGTGGGATGACAAAAGCATATCCACCTAGATTGAGAGGTTTATCAAAATAACTGCTGTTGAAGAACTGACAATTCACTTTCACTTATTTGCCATTTCATTCTCTGTTTCTCCTTTTGTTTGGGTGGGTTTCCTCTGGGTACTACTTTGACAGCCCAAAGCAATGCACATTAGACTGTTTCAAATTGGCCCTAGGTATGAGTGTGAGTGTGAATGGTTGTGTGTGGGCCTGCAATTCAGGGTGTACTCCGCCCAATGTTTGCGGAGATAGGCACCAGCTTCCCTGTGACCCTATTAGGATTAAGTGCTTCAGCCAATTAATGAGTGAGTGAGTGAGTGAGTGAGAGTGAAGACTTCTGGCTGTTTTTATACTAAAGGCTTGTTGCTGCCTTGCCTCCTATGACATGACCCAGATATCATTCTCTGGCTGTGGAGGAGCAACTTGATTCCAACTGCCTAAGTAAGAATTGTATGCCTCTGGTTTAATCCCTCAGGCTGTCACATGCTTCCTAAGCCTTACGTCCGAACTTTGTTATGCCAAGGTCAGGACGAGGAAATAGTTACTGTTACAGTAAACAACATTTCCACTGGTCTCTAACCAGTTTCTAAGTTTTCAAAGTAAGTTTCAACTGAAGGCTCAGGTGGTACTAAAGCATTAGCAACACTGATTAGTATTAGTAATCACTGGAGCACTACTCATCGATAATGACTAACGAAACTGGGGCTGATGAGGGATCAGGACTTAATTTGAGTGTGAATCACAATATTGCTGAATATTTTATTGATAGGCACACGCGAGAACATAAAACACGTCTGATGACTTAAAGTGGCTTCAGAACGCTGCCTATAATTCGAGAAGCTGGCCATAATTCGAAGACTCATCTGAGATAAGGTAAAAATAGCGTTCTCTTTGGTGTGTGAGGGGGAATGAAAGAGCTTCGGTCGCTTCAGGCTTGTATAGTATTAGACAAGTAGGGAGAAGAGAAACACTGTGAACATAGCGACAGGATTGAATGCATTTTTTTTAGCAGGCACTTGACAGATACTTGTTAAACCGCAGCAGTTTTTTTTAATAGAGGAATGTAGCATAAGAAGAAAGGGAGTTTTTTAAAAGAGGTGAAGGCTATGGCTGAGGCTGAGTGTTGTCTTTTATGTGACGTGCCAGCATCTTTGTAAACAGCACAGAGAAGCCAAAGAAGGGGGGGAAAAAACAAACAAACAAACAAACAACAAAAAAAAACGAAAGTGGGCACAAAAGCAGAAGAGTAGACATGTGTGAGCCAGAGGAGGATGAATACCCTGAAGAAGACAACAAGAGGGATTTGAAGCTATTACAGGGTAATGAGAAGGAAATGGAACACAGTAAGAGTAATAATTGTGTGCTTTTTCATACTAGTGATGATGATGATGATGATGATGATGATGGTGATGAAGATAAGCAACAGTTTCAAATGGTCTCCTTTGATAATAATAATAATAAAAAAAATAATAATGTTGATGATGCCACTAGCAATGAACCCAGTGAAGAATATAAAAAAAAGCTATACCATCACCCAGCGTACCCAAACACCATTTTTCAAGCTTTGGAAGAAATGAAACAATTGACTTTCCTCACTGATCTCATCCTCCAAACTCAAACCAAGGTCACGTTTCATGCTCACTCTTTAGTCCTGGCTGCCATAAGTTCCTTCATCCAGCAGATGCTCCAGCAAGTGAATGAAAAGAATGATAGAGAGATATTTTTATGTGTTAGTCCAGAAATATCTGATTTGGGCGTATCTGCAATATTGGAGTTTGCCTACACTGGAACCATCTCTGATTTGAACAGAGAATATTTACCTCAGATCGAGGCTGCTGCCCATTATCTGGGAGTTCCCAGGGTTTTGAAGCTTTGCAAAGAAGAAGACGACAGAAATGGGGAGAAAGATGGTGAGAAAGATAGTAGAATCTCTGCTGAAGAACAGAGGAAGGTCAGCCTGCAGGCCATCAGGCAGCTGTGGGATAAAAGAGTGGGATGTGATGTGGAGGTGGAGGCTGAAGGAAGAATATTTAGTGGTATGAAGACATAAAATGGTTTTATTTGGAGTTTTGTAGGCTTTTATTGGTGGTTTTAATGTCAAAGTAAATTACTATAACATCCATAAATAAGCATACTGCACACTAAATTGCATAATCCTACTAGTTGCTGGGAGGCTGGTGCCTATTTCAGCCGACTCTGGGTGAAGATGGGGTTCACCCTGAACAGCTCGCCAGACCATTGTAGGGCAAGACACACACTACCATTCATACTCACACTCACACCTAGAGGCAATTTGGAACAGCCAGTTAGCCTAATGTGCATGTCTTTGGACTGTGGGAGGAAACCGGAGTACCTGGAGGAAACCGCATGCAAGCACAGGAAGAACATGTAAACTCCACACAGAAACGCCAGTCCGGGAATCAAACCCAGGCCTTCTTGCTGTGAGGTGGACGTGCTAACCACTACTCCACCAACTGGTTGGTTGCATGTGTTTCTCTGCGATGGTTGGATGAGCTGTTTAGAGTGTACCCTGCCTTCGCCCATTATAGGCTGAGATAGGCACAGCCTCCCCACGACCCTAATAGGATTAAGTTGTTTGGCAAATAAATGAATTAATGAATAGTTATGTAGATTTGACTCAGTTATATTAATAAATAAGTTAATTCAAGTGCTTTGTTATTTCTTGATGTGAAATTATGTGACTAGGAATTTCTTAGTAAATGTAATAGATGCTCATTCTTTCAGTACACTTTACAGTAAGGTCCAAGAATGAGCATCTATTACATATAGTAAAGCATACTGAAAAAAATGTATATGTGAGCATTTCTGTGAAACAATCAATTTCAATGACTCTTTTTAATGATCATTTACAGCACACAGAGTTCTTCTGAGTGCCGGCAGTGACTACTTCCGTGCAATGTTCAGCAGTGGTATGAAGGAAACCTACCAAACCTCAGTGTCCCTGCTATTGACAGGGGCACCTGAACTAGAAGCTCTTCTACACTGCTGCTACAGTGGACATATGTTTCTTGACTGGGACAGCATTTTTGAGCTCACCACGACTGCTCTTCAGTTCCAATTCCAAACTGCTCTTTCACTCTGCCTTCAATTTATGCAGCAGGAAATAGATGCTCATAACTGCCTGGATGTAGCTGCTTTTGCTGAGGCTTATGGGATGACCAACCTTCAAGAAATGGCAGACGACTTCATACTTAGGCATTTTGAAGATATAGCAGCCACTCTGAAATTTCAGGACCTACCAGTAGAGAAATTAAAGACATATCTTCATAGCAACTGCCTCTGTGTAACATCAGAGCTGTCTGTATTCAGAGCAATCGTATCATGGATTGAGGCTGATCCAAGGACGAGGGTGAAAGAAGCCAGGGATCTTATGAGAACTGTCCTATTTCCTCTCATGACCTTTACAGAATTCAGGGAAGTGAAGGTTATAATGTCCTGGCCACAAGTCAGCAATAGGGACCTTTATGGATCTCTGTTTGAAGAGTTCTGTACCAATACTTTTAATTCTCTTTCAGACTTTAGGACCTACTACCCTAAAGACACTTTGGTTCTTGTTGGTGGTGAAAGGATTACCGAAAACCTTGATAAACGAGTACCCTGTAGGGAAATGTGGTTCAGCAACTCTTTCCGTAACCACGTTGGCCTAATGAAAACAGTTGAATGGAGAAAACTGGGAGATTTACCAGAGAAACCGAGATTCGGTCATAGTGTTAGAGCAATAAGTGGGAAACTATATGTGGTTGGTGGTCGGCATTATTATGGAAAGGACGACACAATGAAGTGCACCTATAGGTAAAATACCAACACCATGTACAAATTGCAGAACGATGTTATCATGCTTCTGGTCTATTTGTGATATTTAATCTTTTCTACAGATATGATCCAGTCCAAAACAGTTGGCAAAGGTTGGCTGATATGAATGAGAGAAGGGGCAACTTTGCTCTTGTGGTTTCAGATGGAAAAATGTTTGCTATAGGTGGAAACAAAGATTCAGAGGCCAACCTGGAAAGTGTTGAGGTCTACTGTCCTATTACAGATTCTTGGAGGTAAGCATGATGTACATTATATGGTTGTTTCTTATTCAGCGATATCTGAATCTTATATTAAAAAACAAACTTTGTGGACAAACATAGTACAGCCAAGTAAGAACAGATTATGATCAATAATATTTTAAAATATATTATAGCAGAGCTCTTAATCAGAACTCCATAGTAATGGAATATGGCTTGGATGTTTGCTGCATGTTCGTCCAGTGTCTGTGTATGCCAACCTCAGGAAACCAGGAGGCTGCCATGATGCTGACTTGATTTTGATTGGCTGTTATTGCACATTTATTTGCACCCCCGCCAAAATAAATAAATAAATATATATATTATTTGCACAACACAATGTTTTTGCCGACATTTTATACTCTACCCGAAACTCCTCTTATTTACCTTCCCCAGCTTTGTACACCATTTGGAACAATCCTTAAGTGGTCATGCTACCAGTGTGTGGAATGGACAGATTTTCATCTCTGGAGGCTTTGACTATCAATACCGGTGCCTAGCATCCATGCTACTCTATCACCCAGAGAAAGGCACTACATACCTCGTAGATATGTCTCAAAGCCGGGCTCAGCACTGCATGGAGACCTTGAAAGATTGCCTATATGTAGCTGGTGGAGTCTCCGGCATATGTGGACAGTTATTTGATCAACTAGCCTGTGAATTCTTTGATCCAGTTCATGGATGCTGGTGTTCCATTATGCCCATGTCTTTGCCTCATGTTAGTGCAGCATCTGCAGTGTTGGAAGGAAAGATTTATATCATTGGAGGCTATTGCCACGAAGATTACAGTGACACAAGAGTGGTCCATAGGTTTGATCCTGCAGAGCACAATTGGGAGAACTTGTGTGGAACTCCAGGTTCTAACACATATATAGCTGCTTGTGTGCTGGCTTTACCGCAACACCTTAGACAGTGAAGAGCTTAGATTTTTTTTTTGGTCTTCATCAGCCTCCTGTTACAACCTGCTATCTCCATTTTTGTTCAAAATGAGATTATGCATGAATATAAATTAAGATAAACTTTACTAGTGGCTGCATTTAGCTGTTTTAGGGTAAATTCACCCACACACATATACTGTATGTATGTATGTATATATATATATATATATATATATATATATATATATATATATTGTATGTGGGGAAAAAATAACAGTACTACAATTT
>JAOUQZ010000032.1:6129084-6142023 GCA_028564935.1 Neosilurus hyrtlii
CCTCTCACCACAGACAGTGAGAGACATGGCCGGCATTTGATAACCCAGTTAGCTGCACTGGGGGGGACAGCAGTGACGACCCGCCGATAGTGGGGCTTGAACCCCTGACCTTGGGAATTTTGTTATTATTATTATTACGATTATTATTATGCCTGTAGTGGTAGTAGTAGTAGTAGTAGAAGTAAGACATTGTGTTATTTTCTTATTTATTGTGTTATTATGCTATTTAATGGATTTCAGTGAAACTTGCTAGGTAGCATATATTGGCATGTGGACTGTAAATGGTGCAAAATGGAACCACAGTTATATTAGGGACAAATAGGAAGTTATCATGATCTTTCTGTCCATCCATCCATCCTCCTCTGCTTATCCGAGGTCGGGTCGTGGAGGCAACAGGTCTAGGAGAGAAACCCAGGCATCTGTCTCCCGTGACTCCTCTTGGGGAATCCTGAGGCATTTCTATTATTATTATTTCTATTATTTATTTTTATTTTTTATTTTGCTATACCGTATTATTCCTGCAAGGGAAATTATTGACTCTGCATTTAACCCATCCAAAGTGAACACACACCCACATGTAAACAGTGAGCACACATACACTCGGTGCATTGGGCTGCCACAGTCATTGAGTGTGCCCAGAGAGCAGTTGGGGGTTAGGTGCCTTGCTCAAGGGCACTTCAGCGATGAAGGTGGAGGAAGGGAAGGTGCAACTCACTCCCCCACCACCACATATTTTTCCTGCTGCTCAATTTGGAACAGCAAATTAGCCTACTTTGGACTGAGGGACTGTGGGTCCAAGGACTTGCAGTCTTTGGACTGTGGGAGGAAACCAGAGTACCCAGAGAAAACCTAGGGCAACACGGGAAGAACATTCAAACCACACACAGAAATTCCCGATCCCTTGACTCGAAACCCGGACCTCCTTGCTAACCACTACACCACCATGCCGCCCTGGTCTTAATGTTCCTGCCCCCAAATTTTTATCGAACATAATTTCAACAAATACAGTATAAAGCATTCAGTTAATACTAAAGCATATATTTTACCATAAAATATTTTTCCTTCAGCCTCCAGCTCCACATCACAGCCCACTCTCTCTTCCCACATTTGCCTGATGGACTGAAGATTGACCTTTCTATCCTCTTCACCAGTGAGTTTCCTCTCATTGTTCTCAGCATCTTTTTGTCTCGTTCTCTCCTCTTCTTCTTTGCAGAGCTCCAGAATCCTGGGAACTCCCAGATAGAGAGCAGCAGCTTGGATCTGAGCTAAAGATTTACTGTTCAGACCAACTATGCTTCCAGTGTAGGCAAATTCCAACACTGCAGATATACCCAAATCAGACACTTCTGGGCCAAGACATAACAATATCTTTCTCTCATTCTTATCATTCTTATGTCGGAGCAACTCCTGTATGCGGGAACTTACAGCAGCCAGGACCAAAGAATGGGCATAGACAGTCAGTCCATTCTCAATACTTAGGGTCAAGTCAGTAAGGACAGAGGAACACCTCAGCTCCTCCATTGTTTGGAAGATCTCAGTTGGGTGAGTAACTTTAGTATACATCTGTCTCTCTTGTTCTTCATTCCACTTGTTCATCGTCTCATGACCTGTTTCCTTCATCCCCATTCTGCTGTCATTATAGGCCCTAATCCATGTTAACCTCCTGCTCTCCCTTTCAAACTCTTCCCCTCCTTCTTCCATCACCTTTTTCCTTCGCTCTTTCTCTCTTCTCCACCGTTCCTCCCATTCCATAGGCAGGTAGCGCCTCGTGAACTCCATGCTTGCTGATGAACTGCTGAACAGTGGTGTGCAAATACTAGTCTGTATCGTTCGTTCAGTTTTTATTATCTGTCTAAATAGTGCCTGCATCCCACCATGATTAATTCTTGAAGTAAACAACATTCTAATTTTAGATTCTGCGTCAGTAGATCAAATGTCCTTGGATGTTACTGAGCCTTTGCTACCTTCACATGTGGGAGAGAGAGTGGGCCAAAATTCCAAGTTCACCACCCAAGCATTTTCAGGCAGGAGTAGAATATTCTTTAGTAATATTAAACAATGACTCCGAATGTCTTTTCCTTGGGTCTTTGTGACAACATGACACCACCAGGAAAAATATCTAATCTGACACATTAACTGACAGGTTGTATGGAGGAGGTGTTTTATGAAGGATAATTTTAATTTTCATAATTATTTTTTGCACATTTTCCTTCATGAATATCACTTACTCACCCCCTCATTTGCTAAACCACTTAACTCTATTATAGTCATGGGGAGGAGCCTACCTCAGCCAACACTGGGCGAAAGTGGGGTACATCATGAACCAGACCACACACACAATCCACACTCAAATTCACACCTAAGGGCAATTTGGAAAGGCCAGTTAGCCTAATGTGCATGTTTTTAAACCGTGGGAGAAAACCGGAGTACCCGGAGGAAATCCACACAAACTCCACACAGAAACGCTCTCACCAAGCCCAAGACTTGAACCCAGGAACTTCTTGCTGTGAGGTGGACTTGTAGATGTGCTAGCCACTACACCACCATGCCACCTCCTGATGAATATAAAATTTGCATGTTATCCTTAATAAATAAAGAATTTGAATCAATAATGTAATCTAATATGTATGAAATTTATTTCTAATGGCAGTTAACACATACAAATTAATATTATCAATATGTAGGTATTAAATTTGTGAAAGTGCCTTTACACCACTTAGTGACAAAATAAACCTGTTTAGTAAGTATTCTTTAACTTATCATATTAGATATTCGTTCAATATCTCACACCTGTTGCCAAATGCACGAATACATACAGTGGGTACAGAAAAGATTTACCCTTCAAATTAGGTACATTTTGTTGTTTTGTAGCCTGAAATAAGCACACACACACACACACACACACACACACACACACACACACACACACACACACACAATTCAAGCTGTATTTACTGAATGCATTTTATAATGAAATTTATTATAGCACCAGCTCCAAAATTACTGAGATGATTAAAGGAACTGGCTTCCATCTGTAATCACTTGTAATATTCTGATTAGTTCTGCATAAAAATATCTATTCCATTGCAGTTCCAATCCTTGGAAATGTAAGCAAAACAATCAATTATGGATATCAAGGCGCTGTCAAAAGATCCTTGGGATAAAGTTGTGGACAAGTACAAGTCAGAAGATGGATCCAAAAAGTTCCAACTGATCATTCCCAAGGAGCACAGTAAAGTCCATAATCAAGAAGTGGAAAGTGTTTGGTATTACTTGGCCATCCGTCCAAACTGGATGGAAGAGTGAGGGGGAAGACTGGTTAGAGAGGCTACCAGGTGGCTTACGGCAACATTGAAGCAGTTGCAAGAATTTTCTGCAAAGAATGATTATTGTGTGCATGTAAGAACAATATCACAAATGTGATGCAATGGGAGAGTTACAAGAAAAAAGTGGTCAATGAGAAGAACGTATATATATCGTTCAGTTAGGTATTATGAGCTGCATTTTGTTTGTGTCTTCATTTCAGGCTGCAAAGCAACTAAATGTGAATTTTTTAAAGGGTTGATTATTTTTTTAATAGCCACTGAACATATGCTTTAGTTAGGTTCATAGCACACGTTTGATCAATTTGTTGGCATGCCTAATTGCCTTTAATTATTGTCTATTAAAGCAGCCTGCATGCACACAAATCTACTTTATATATTGTTTCCTCTTCTTACTTAGCACATTCAAGGAGTTCTTCTTTGTAAATCACGTGCAACACATCCACTAACTGCAATGTTTGCAATGTCTGCTTCGTATAATTGGAAAAGCAACACTTGGTATATGAAATGTTTGCAAATCAGAGCGTTGCTGTAATAATACTTCCTTGTCTGGAGCATATATTTGCTATATTTCTTCTTTTCAGTTTTCATTGCCCTTCTAGGTCATTATGTAGTTGACTTATTTCTAATGCAGTGGTGTTTTTGTTTGAAATTAAAAGTGCTGTATACATATGCATCAAGAAATATTGCAAAGAAGTCGCACACACACGATGTTACATAATAAAAGCACACACAATTTAATGAATGAAAAGGGTGGAGTTTTCAGTAAACATTTTGTCGGTGGAACTACTTACATTCAGATTTACTGCAATGATCAATTATTACCATCGAATCCCAGAGACGCACAAAAAAGCAACAGAAGCACATTTGATAGTTAGCAAACATTTAAGAGCTCTTGAAGCGCTTAAGAAAAAAAAATCAATACAACAGACACTGCATTGTTCACAATACATGTTTAGGAGTATAGCTTAGGAAAATAGAGGGTTTATGACAGGATCAGTTTGAGATCTCAAAGGTTTGATAGGAAAATGACTGGAGAGCAACAAGGAAAGCATGGAAAGTGCATTGGAACCATGCAACACACCTTCATGTACTAACAGTTCACCTCCATCTAATAGCTGCGTTGTTCAGTGAAGAAGAAGCATTATAAAAACACAAGGCTTGAATGGGTTTATAAAAACGAGTGCTTTAAGCATTCACAGCAGCAGAAAAATACAGGATGAAGCTTGATGCCATTCACAAAAAAAATTTAAAAATTAAATAGTAATAATAATAACGGAAATGACTTTCAGATGGCAAGTTGAACGTAGACACATTAAGTTACTCCTAAAAGATACCACTTCACTAAAGAGTACAACTCTTTAAATATCTATCAAAAAGTCTATGACATTGGCACCTAGGCTTGGGTGACGCTGACAGAGCAAGCAATTAGTAAGGAGTAACCCTACATATGCATTCTGTGTGTGTGTGTTTTTTAAAATGAAATTAAAGTAATAACATCAGTTAAAATATATAAAAGATAAAATGTATATATAAAAAAAGTCAGAGGTACAATCTTTTCTGCTCGCAGTTGTGTTAGGCCTTTCAACTCTCTGGCTCGGGAAACCGGAATGTGTTACGCAGCCCTTCCTAGCTTTAAAAAAATCATATCGTAAATACAGATTTTAAGGAAAGATTTGGATTTTTACCTTTATGTTTATGTAAAAAAAAAAAAAAAAAGAGGATATTCTGTTAATTAAAATCTGTAATATGATTCTGCCACTTCTAGATCAGGAAGCCTTTTGATCAAAATAAATAAAAAGAATTACACTGTATTAGATGGAATTTACACATGGAAGACAACATATACAATATTAAAAATTTCCCCTAAATTAATACTGGCTCCTATGAGAACGAGGCCATTGCTGATTTTGATTATTATGATTATTATGATGATGATGATGATGATGATGATTATTCTTCTTATTATTATTAAGTAGCCAAGTTCAAACTAATTAAATTTTTAGTGGTACTTGGGTTAAAATTGAAAAATTAATGAAGTCTGCCAAATGTCATTATGCCTTTTTCCAACAGTAACTTCTAAAAAACACAAATTATCTCTTTAACATATAAAAATACTACACAAAAAAAAAGAAAAAAAGAAAGAAAGAAAAAGAAAAAAAATACAAATATATATATATTAGAATCTGTTAGGCATTTCTGTATAAAGAGAGGGATAAATGAATTACGTTACATCAGGAAATAAAATGTCAAAGAAAGCAATGCAAAACAACAAAACACCGAAATTAGACATAGATGAGTAATAATGATGTTTAGATATCAAACTGCAAGTCTTCCAAACATGCAAAGAATTTGCACAAGTAATACTGCAGGCATCAAGAGGAGAACATAAGATTCCTCCTGCTCATATTTGGGGGAAAGGGAAACGCAATGCATGCTGGGTAAATGGTGCCACGGGACATTACCGGCTGGTGTGTATGTTGTGCAAGGCAGTAATACCACTCAGCTGTACAAATACAGTGTCACATATGGAGAGAAATATAATCCTGCAAAATGGAGGGAGTGGATCTTTATTAAACACACCTATCAGAATTCATTGATACAAACTAAAAACAAAACACAACTGGCTTTACTGGGGTCGTATAATATAACTACAGATATGATGGTGGACACCAAAAAAAAAAAAAAAAAAAACCAATATTCAGCAGTATTATCTGAATATATTCTCCATTTAACCTGTAACACAAAATGACAGTGCAAGAAACAAACTAAAAAAAAAAAGACAATAAAACTATCACCCACATACACGTGTGGACGAATAAAGCGATGAAGGGCCCAAACCTTCCCAGGACATTCTGTGGAAGTGTCGGAATGCTGCTAAACCCTTTCTGTAGATTGATATACAAGTTAATGGCACCAGAAGCTTGCGCTCAATACCGTTTATTGGAGGCTGAGCACAACAGGTAGCTAGCTTGTAAGTTAGGAGCACATGGATGTCCCTTATGACATTTTCGAATGCGTTATCTCTCGTCCTGCCCTCACTGGATAATTTTTCTAGCTTCTCGAAGCTACTCACTTGTTAGCCCAACATGCCTGTAGCATCATATCTAATGCTATACTTGCTTGGACATGGTCCAGTACGGTCGGTTAGTCAGTATACATCGTCTATAATATAGATTATGTCTGTAGGTGTGTGTAGAGATGTAGAGGTACTTTATAGAACTTCAGTGTTATTGACCATGGTGGGACTGTGCGTC
This sequence comes from Neosilurus hyrtlii, assembly GCA_028564935.1. Classification (NCBI taxonomy): domain Eukaryota; kingdom Metazoa; phylum Chordata; class Actinopteri; order Siluriformes; family Plotosidae; genus Neosilurus; species Neosilurus hyrtlii. The sequence goes on from JAOUQZ010000032.1 coordinate 6,135,665, forward strand.
ATCGGTGTTACTGAGACACTCATTTACAAAATGGACAGCCCCTGTGCTCTGCTCCTCTAGCCTTAAGCCTTAAGCTCTCTGCTAGTTTGTTCTGAGGCTGTCTGATGCCTAGCAAATGGATGGAAAGAAGGAATCAAATGGAAATCGTGCGACACCTCATGACTTCTAGGCCACCATTTTTTTTGTTTGTTTGATATTCTGACAACGTTTCACAGACACAACATATTTTTTTGTTTTTCTTTTAGTGTTTTATTATTTTTTGGCTCTGTCTTATGCCGTACACCCTTTGGGAGTTCACGGAAGGAGAAAAAAAGTCCTCTATTTTACAAACGTCGTTGTCCATAATATATAGTTTTATTATATATTTCTGTATACTCTCTGACTCGTGCCATCTCTCTCTCTCTATTTCTCTTTCACTCTCTTTCTCTCTGCTTCCCTTCTCTGCACTACATGCAGCCCACACATCCACACTTGATGCTCTTCTCCACCTCTTCGCTGAATGAGGTGCCATCGCTGCACTCAAATGTGTATTTGCGGCGCTTGGTCCTCTGGCTGGCACAGCAGGCTCCTGGCTGGCATGCCCCACTGCATTCCACCCACGAGAGCATGCGCGTCGTCTGGCAGATTGCATAGCCACGCTGCACCTGGTAGAAGTCCCGCACTTGCTCACCACGACATTCGGACTCTAAACAGAAAAGTGTTAATGTTAATAGAACAGATATGTCAGTTGAATATAGATGTATGTGTTCAGGTTGTCTGTGTTATAAAAGGAAAAAACCCACCTTAAACGACCACCATTGTAATCTCTATAATTAAAATCTGATTTTCAATAACATTCTTGGTATTTTTTTTTTTTACTTATAGAGATTACTGCAGCAAAGGTTTTATCATCAGTCTATCTACATCTCTCCTTTTCTCATCTTCACACGAACTGGAGTCTAAGTGCTTCCTTTGACTTTTTCCATTTATAAGTAAGGCATTGATTTGGCCTCCTAAATCCCCCATAATGCCATTTTAGAAGCATTGTGATAATTGGAAATACTGACTTTTAGCACACTAGAACAGTAATATGCATTCGTATATATTACATGGGAATGGTGCTGATGTACATTGGATTGGTCTGCAATCTCAGGGTTATAAATCATTATCCTGATTGGATAATGACACTCCAAGTGCAGCATCACAACTATCACACCTTAAAATGGAAAATTAAACCACAAACATCTCATTTTAGTCTGTTTTTCTTGGACTTCCCTGTAGCACATACTAAAAATACTAAAACTAAAACCATGATTGTGCAGAATACTCAAGGAATTATGCACCTCAGGCTCGGTGGATATTGCTGAATTGAATTGCCTCCTCAACGTTCAGTGACATCCACCTCACCTTTGGTGCACAATTGTTAATTACTCCAAGTATTTGTGACATGCAACACAGCAATAATTTGTGAGAGAGAAAAAACTTCCTGAAGTACTAGGTTTGGTATTTTTGATAGATGATTTCGCAGCGTTCTGGCCATTTCTCACCTTGATCACACAATTCTCCAGTGTATCCATTCTCACAGTGGCAGTACGCATCACCTGTGTCGGAAATCTGACACCGGCCATGCTTGCACTGTAACCTTCGGCAAGGGTTAAAGAGTTCTCCCTGCTGGTTACACAGAGCGCCGCGGTAACCTTCTTGGCATTCACAGCGGTAGGACTGCATGTCCAGGGGGATGCATTTTCCATGCGCACACCTGCAGAGAGATTAAAAGGTCTTCAGTGAGCAAGAATGATTTAAGCGCGTCCTACACACATAAATGTGAACTAAATGATTATGATGAATGATTATACTGACAAGATACCAAAACAAAAATCTGTGTTTTATGAATTGAAAATGTCACAAACTGCCATCTGTTACAGAAACCTGGATATAGATTCAGATCTCTAACTAGAAACAGTGCGTAAAGCATTAAGGATGGGAGGTCCCAGGTTGGTAGCGCCCCTCCGTGACATCATCACACAGTATTTAGGTCATGTGATGGACGGAAAGAGACACAAAGATTCAAAGGGACACAAAGTCTAGCCTTGGTAAAGCATCGCTAAGTGGTACCATTACACGGGACATCCCAAAATAAGCAAATGGAAAGGATCTTCCATGAGAAACCTTGGGAAGGACATCTACAACAGTGCTATGCGGATTGAAAGTGTGTTCAGTATGAGTACACTGTAAATAGTTCATGAATAAGCACAGCACATGATTACAGCAGCAATTTTTAGATACAAGTCTACAGAATCCAGCTGAGATTATCCTTCAAACCAAGGCTGGAATAGTATGATACTCACCTAAGGATGAAATACAAGTACATGATTCCAAAAAATGATTGCTAAAAATCCTACAAAATGTCTACCAAAAAAAAAAAAACAAACAAAAGGAAATATTCAAAAGTGTGGATTTTTTTGGATTTTTTTGTGAAGCGTACTTACTTGTTGCCCTGGCATGAGTTGGCAGTGGGCTGATCACAGTGTTGGCCACTCCAACCTGGCTGGCAATGGCAAACAGGTCCAAGAGCAGCGTCTGGTTGACAGATTCCATGCAGACAATAAATCTTTCGACATGGCTCACAACCGGGCACCACACCAGGCTTCATCTGGGTCTTGGTGAAGTCCTGCAGCTCGTTGTTGATGTACAAGTTCTGGATGCAGCCATGGAAACTGGATCCATTCTGTATGTGCCATGCACGTGGAGCTATGGATGAGTGCACATCAACAGGCATACCTGTCATTTTAAAAAGAAGTGAAAGAGGAGTATGGTTAAGACTGGGTTCAGAGGCAGCAGAGTGGGAACATAATACATTTAATAAATGAGAGATGGAGCAAGGCAAAGGGGGAAGAATATTTTAAAGAGCCGTGTTCCACATCTGAACTTTTAATTATGATAATGACGATATATTGAAATAAATTAACATATAACACTATAAGTACACATTATAAACTTTACATGAACACATAAGCTCATGCTTTTTAAAAATTTACGCGTGAACAATAACACCCTTTATTAAATTGGGTTTTATTAAAAACTTTGAATGAGTAGGCTAAAAACAGAGGCTGACCTGACTCTGTGACCTGACCTGACATAATTTATACAAATCTCATTTTATTTTGCTTTCCTTTATGTTTCTGTGCAGTAGATACTAAAACTCTGAAAGGGTTTAAAGAGACGCCGTTACACGGCTCTTGTGTATCTGTCATGCTTCAAATAATAATAATAAATCATAAAAATCTCATTTTAGTGTGCTTTTTTGTTAATATCATAAGATACTATATATACTAATTGCTACCATAGTTTTCTTGTTGTTTGATTGTGAGTTTGAGGCCCACAATCTATTCTCAAGGTGATTAATTAAAAGGGAATTGACTTTCTAACAATAACTCCATGCAAAGTGGAATAAATTTTGTATTAAATAAATATGAGATGTGATCGCGTGACTTAAAGCCAGATTAAGTGATGTGAAGCACGGCGTCTTTATCACAGTACAAAAGTACAAAGAGAAGGGGTGCACATAATCATTCCTGCAGCAGAGGCAAGCAACAATAAACAACGAAACACACAAAAAAAACAGTTGCCACTCTTGAGATCTGAGATAAAATATTTTTCATGATGTTGCAGTTAGCAGCCCTCTTTTTCAAACACTGACTGTTAAGATCTCAACAGTAGCCATGAAATGGATAAATAGTTCCACAAACAAAACCAGACAAACAAACAAATAAATAAACATACAACAACAATAATAATAATAATAATAATAATAAATAAAAACCATGCACACATTACTTTCTTATTGTTCTATCTTTTCTTTCATTTTTTGGAAAGTGTAGACTGTATCTGATAGGGACTTAACAATTGTCTTGTGAGCTAGAAGTACCACCACTCAAAGGGATACTATAAAAAAAATAAAAATTAAAAAAAGGGGAAGAGGGCCATAGCAAACACAGTCTAGGGAAATGGTAAGAGAGGGTGTTTAGGGTAGGGATGATTAACAGTAGTGTTAATTGCGAGTGCCTGCAGTGGAGCGAGGTATCTGCGCTGGGCCCCTACCCCCCACATATAGCGGAGCGTCTCCATTGAGGGGCCTCACTGTTCCTACACTGCCCATGGTGGTGGGCACACCGCCATCAATCGATAGGTTCACCATCTGGTCAAAGGTCACCAATTCCACTGTGTGAAACTGACCATCATTAATGGTTTCGGTGCTAGAGATGGAAAGCAAAAGAGAAAGGACAGAATCAACATCAGAGCTTAGATATTTTTGGCTTTCAAGTTACATAAGACGGCTTGACTCATGAGACTGATTCACTCATTGATGTTTCGGTCCCCTTTTAGAAATCAGTTGCTTCAATGAATGAATTAGAATATAAGAAAGAAATACATTTTAGATAAGCTTTTTTTATGTCTGGCCTTTTAAAAGAGATTTTTTTACAGAACCATAATTAGAATTTTGAAAAACAGTATGAAGCGTACATGAGTGTAGGAATTGTTTTTTTATATATACATATGAATGACAGTAAGAATGAAAAAAGCAAAAAAATAAAAACAAACAAACAAAAAAAAAACTAAACAAACAAACAAAAATAAACCAGCATTAAACGGAAATAGGTTGAAGCAAAAACTATCTAAAAAAAGTATCTTTTGACATACCTGTAAATAGCATGGCTGGGTTGACTGCCAGGGTCGTAGCTGACCTTGACATGTCCTTGGAAGAGCTCTACAGCGATGTGGTCATTGTCTCCATTATACAGAAGGATGCCATTGTCCTCTGCAGTAGAAACCTTAAGGAGACCAAAACCACATTGTAATGTGGCCAAGTAATTCATTCAGATTAATATTTGATATTTAAAGGCCCAGGTTACTTATGGTTTAATGCACACTTGACCACTATTTCAGGCCCCACAAAAAAATACACACTTTTCCAATTTGTTTACAGGGAGTTATGGCACCAAGAACATAAAAATTACATGGGATTCACACTGATGTCCCAGCAACAGCCATTAAATAGCTTTAACATGTATAATTTCAGCAAATCGAAGCATCAGAAAACATACTGGGAGGCCCTGCCTGTGACATCAATCACGCTAAGCATTATGAACTGATCTACTGTGTCCGTTCTTTATCTCTTACAGTATCAACTTCGATATTTCTGTGTTTAGTGAACATCAGAAACCAATTCTACAACAACTCTGTGTTAGTTTCACATGAAATCTCATATTTGAAGAGCGACAAGTCATCAGTTCTCTCTCTCCTAGGTAAGCCACACAGTGCTTGCAAACAGAACACGCTTGACAACTTCTGTCATTTATTTAAATAAGTCAATATTTTGCTGAGTTTATCTTTTTAATTTGCATGAAATAAAATAAATACAGATTAATAATCTAATTTGCAAAACACTACATTTCTTTAGCGCAGCAAGAAGACTCGGGCTGCATCTCAATCAGCTCACCAACTGATGGGAAGTGCACTCATGCGGGTGCACGCACCATTCTATAGAAGCATGTAGGGAGCACAACTCCCTGTGGGGAGATTTATTCTTTTAAAAAGACTTTAAATAGCATTCAAGATTTTACATTATTTTATACTAGGCTAAAATGTGTCTCAGTTATAGCCTGTACTAGTAAACCCTGGAATGTTGCATACTTGTTCATTCATTCATTTTCTGAACCTCATTCACCTGTTCTATGATATTCCGCAGTATGAACACTTGATCCACTGTCCCTGCCTGTTCCCTTACTATTCTTTCCTTAGCCTTTTGTCAACTCCATTTCTTACTCAATCAATCACAATTTTCCCCAGTATCTCCCAGATATATCTGTTCCCTATATAGGGTAATGCCTATATAGTTTGTACACTCTTTTGAATTCCCCTTCTTTACCAGCTTTACAATCAGCCTTTTCCTCCATACCTCTGGGATGGTTTCGTATTTCCATATTTTCGACAGTAACTGGTGAATTTTAATCACTGGTGAACTTTAATTACTACATTGTTAACCGAGATAATCTCACTGAATTTGTTAGAGTATAAATCATATTTATTTGTGTATAATCTTGATCACTATAACAAGCAAAGTAGCTCAATGGAGTTGATGTGAGAGTATTCTGAGATGATTTTAAGGCATATTTAACAATGTTCATCTGCTTTACTGCTGCTGTCAAGTCAGCTAGTATGGGACATCACCTAACATGATTGCTGAGAGGACTGTGTTTTTGATGAGATTCCTTTATAAAATTATATATAAAGTATAGCGCTTATATATATATATATATATATATATATATATATATATATATATATATATATATATATATATATATATATTTATTTTT
>JAOUQZ010000032.1:6158364-6180535 GCA_028564935.1 Neosilurus hyrtlii
CACACACACACACACACACACACACACACACACACACACACACACACACACACACACACACGTACACACACACACAGTTCCATCTGTCAAAGTGCCCTCGCTTTCTCCCAGTCCCCACACACAGATGGCTTTTTGATTTTTTCCCCCTCCTGAATAAAGGGTCTTCAAAACACAATTTGGCAACAGTCTCTGGTTAGTTTCTTCTCCATAACTCCCGGATCTGCTTGAAGTGCATATAAGATCAGATGCAAGCCACCTTCTAAAGGTAGAAATCGTGCCCAGTCAAAGAAAAAAAAAGAATATCTGGGCCATGGCTGGTTTTGAATCTCCTGGCACCTTGTCACACACTTCAGTGAGAACACTGAGCTAGGATCACATCCTGTCAGGCAGTGTAACTGTACCCAATAGGCTATAAAGAAATAGAAAGGATCTCACATCTGCATTTTTCCTTTGCAAATGACCTGGAATACAAACGGTGCTGGCTTTGCCACCTCCCCGATCCTGATTGCTCAGGGTAAATTCGGTAGAGACCTATAAATGGGCTACGATGCAGAATTTAGCCTGAAAAACCCTTGGCATTACACAGGTAACACCTAAAATTAAATAATACTGAAGTTTAAAAATGGAGATACAACAACTTTTTAAAATCATGAATGCTAGTTTTAAAAATTGTCTTATTTTAAATTGTTGTGATGTCATATATAGCGAATGAGGAGGAGCTTCTTCCTGCAGGCCATTCGGGCCCTGAACCAGAACACTGGTACCTGGACACTGTAGACTCTACTCTACACATAAACATCCACCTCAGCTGACTGCAGCACACAGACACTTGTCACTTTGCAGACTTTACAGACACTTGTCACTTTTGCACACAGACACTTTACAGACAGATTTTACTAGAAAAATCGCCAATTTATATTTCACTATACTTGATTTCATATATATATATATATATATATAGTATCCCATATTTTATCTTTAAAAGATAAAATAATATTCATATTATCTTTATATTCTATATATTTTCTTTATTTCTATCCTTTTGCATTTTAATATTTATTTGACCTTTAAAATCCTTCAACTGACCTTTAAATCCTTTAAAAGTTGTAGTTATTGTTCTTTTCTTCTTGTTGCTTTGATAGTTTATTCTTTACATTTTAGACAGTCGTACTAAGCATTTCACTACATATTGTACTGTGTAAAATTTGTATGTGACAAATAAATTTGAATTAAATTGAATATTTCATTCATATAATTCTTATGGTGGAAACTGCAAAGCCCTGAAGTTCATGAAGCACAGCTAGTCCATCATTTTTTAATCTAATTGTTGTCCCATGTCAATATAATGTGCATCATTTTCAGAAAGAAAACTCCTCCATGACTCTACAAAATATTATTGTATACATTTACAGTAATGTCTGTGTAATCCATTTGTACTGAAAAGGTCCATGACGTTTAATCATTAAAAGCTACAGTTTAAGTCGTTCTTGACTCTGAAAAAGTTTGAAAGCCTTGTTTTAGGATGCATTGTACAGTCAGAATATATTTCTGGGCATATTGAGCTTTTATCAGGGCAGTGGTGGCTTAAGGTGCTGGGTTACTATCACGAAGGTCAGCGGTTCAATCCCGACTATCACCACTGTTGGGCCCTTGAGCAAGGCCCTTAACCCTAAATTGCTCAGTTGTATAAAAATGATAATTGTATGTCGCTCTGGATAAAAGCATCTGCCAAATGTAAATGTTATCATGTTGCTACATATTACTCCTTTCAGATTATCATCTACTGTTTAGATGATGTTGATGATAATGTTGACTCAAATATAATAATAATTATAATAATATTAATAATATCATCTCTAATGCTTTTTATATGTAAAGTTTATAATATATATATATATATATGCATGCCATAAATATAAAATGTATAATATAATATAAAAAAAATGATTAATTAGTAAATTATTTAATTTTCTTAGCCAGATATAGGGTCGCGGGGAGGCTGGTGCCTGAAATATAATATATAAAAATATAATACATTATAATATACACAATATAACACAAAAATAACATATATTTATAATATAATATAATCTATATAATACTACAATAAGTTTAAAAGATATATTTGTATTACTGTATTATACAGTATTAATTTAATTTAAAAATTATTTGAATAATAATAAGAAATAACTGCCAAGTAATATATCCTAGTTTTGGAAGTACAATAGATATAATAAAATAAATTCAAATAATAAAATTAATTACTAAAACATTTTAAATAAATAAATAAACTAACAAATAACAAAAATAAACAATAAATAATATTATAAATAATAAAATAAAATAAAAATATTATAATAAATAAAAAAAAAGATTTCTTGGCTAAGGCTCAAACTTTGTGTCCTAGTAAAGGTACAAGAAACTGTTTAAAGCTAAAATGAGTGTGTAAAGGAAAATAAATTAGACGTACAGCAGACGAAGAGAGCGAAGACCTGCGAAAGCAAGTGTTGGGATGCAGCGAAGTGCGTTGTAACTTAGGATCCTGTTTAGATAGAAGAGACAAGTGTAAAATTAGGCTTGGGGTTTGTACTATACTTCTATTAGGATAACTCACAAATTTAAATATAGATGAAGAATATATGCTTACAAAACAATTCCCGTCAAGCATCTACACACAATCCGTTCTTATGATTAACAAACTGACTTTTTGTGAATGGGAAAAAACGTACAAGGTGGTGAGCTGGCTCATGTTTGCAAAGGAGGAGTTTGACAAGGTGTTGATTCTGTTGTTGCTCAGGTCACTAAGAAGAAAACAAATAAGACCGCAATACAACTGGCCGTTAATTTCAAATATTACACACATTCTATACTGCACATTTATTTATATTTTCCTAAAAGAAGGAGAGAATGAGACATGAAAAACACTTACACCAGCTGTAGATACTTGAAGGTGGCAAGCTCTTTTGGCACGACACTGAACTGGTTGCCATCCAAGTACCTGTGGAGAGAGGCAGTCACGGTTAAATGCTACTTCTCTTCCCATATCGTCAGCGAGAAAATATCTCTCTCTTCCAGAACAAAAGACTCCCCAAGAGTCAGTCACCCGCAGTGTGTTATAATAGGCCGCCTTTTTGGCAACTGGTTCTTGGCCTTCATTGAAGAGAAACAGTAGGAGTGTGTATTAATAATGATAATAGCAATAATAACTTTATTTACACAGGACATTTTGTGTATCGGAAATTACTACTTAGTGGGTTTGGCACAAAATAACCCCCCAAAAAAACTGAAATGTAATACTAAATAGAATAAACCTGACTTAAAGATTCTATTGAATGAAAGCAGTATAAGCAACAACAAGCATGTTAATACATAGAAAAGAGGAGAAATAAATGACTTACTGACTTATTTGCCAAAGCGCCTAATCCTACTAGGATCGCGGGGAGGCTGGAGCCTATCTCAGCCGACCCAGGGCATATGCAGGGTATACGCGTTTCTCAGACCATTGCAGGGGAACATACACATTCACACTCACAACTAGGGGTAATTTAGAACTGGCAATTAGCCTAATGTGCATGTCTTTGGACTGTATGAGGAAACTGGCACACCCAGATGAAACCTAGGCAAGCACGAGGCGAACACACAAACTCCACACACAAATGCCTTTAAGCCCGGAACTTGAACCTAGGACCTTCTTGCTGTGAGGTGGACGTGCTAATCACTACACCATCACGCCATCCCCACCCCCAAAAACATACGTATGTACATATACCTGTTCTATTCATTCTTGAGTTACTGCATGGAAAGACAAAGTGGAATGAAAGTATTTCAGGCCTCCAGTCTTCATCATCATTTGATGCAGTGCCTGAGGAGAGGCCATTGTAACTGGTATGTGGCAACTGGAAGGGCAACCAGCGGATGAGACTCTGCACTAACCTAAACTAATGAATGCATTATGAATTTATTTATTTAATAATATTTTTATTTACTTCTTTTTTATAGGAATTAGTCTTTTCCTGACCACCAAACATGACTTTACAGGCCCGCTGCAAGGAACAAGCCTCCAGTCCTTGGTGTTGCCTGATGCTGGTAACCAGGAGAAGGGCCATCATAAGGCAAGCAGAAGTTAGCAGATATGATGGCATGCTAGGCTACCCAGCTCTTCTGTTAAGAATGCGATGGAAAGAAGTTATATTTATTTAATTTTTAAGAATTAAAAACAATAAAATGCTTTATTTCTCTTAATCCAGTGAGTGAGGATAAACTAAAACAGTTATTTCACTCATTCTTGTCATATATGCCTGACAGCCAGCTTGGTGCTTCACCCTTTACAGGTTATCAGTGAATATATGACCCAAGTTTCTGGTATAACTATTCACTTCACCTGCCAGTCATCATAATATTTATAATGTTTATAATGTTATGGCTGAATTGTGTAAATAATTAAGCATTGCTACGCTAATGTGTTTGTAAGCAGGTTTGTTTAGCATTGCATACATCTGACTGAATGATTGATGACTGCATACTTTCAGGCTCAGCTTGTTTGTGCATATTTGTTTGTGGGATCTCTCTCTCTCTCTCTCTCTCTCTCTCTCTCTCTCACACACACACACGTTTTCATAACTTCAGAGGACAATATAGACTTTCGGTCATCCCTAGACTTAGTTAGCCCTAATCATAACCACTATTTAGCTAACCATAAGCCTTTCCCTAACCTTGTAACCATGCCTTCATCTTAAAATTTCATTATTTACAATATGGGGACTTGGGTTTTGTCCCCATAAGGAAGACACAACCCCATATTGTTGTGTACCACATAATGAATACCTAGACCACACACACCCCCAGGTCATTTTGGATCCTGTTCCCCATTGCGACCCTCCTGTTGCCTTGAATGCATTTTATACTACAGAAAACAATAAGGGCCACTGAGGTATGTCTATGGTAGCAGAGGCGGGGTTCAGTGAAATCAAGTAAATTACCGCATACTATTGTCCGTGACTAAAAAAAAGACAGGGTATAGGATTTTCTGGTTTGGCTAAAGACTGTGGTTAAGGACCAAAAGATGAAAGGAGGACACACCTGGAACGTACATGCTTACCCTCAGTGAGAGCACCTGTATTTGGAAATGACAGGATGCTCTGGAAATGAGTACAACATAGTGGCAGATTGACACCTACAAGTCTCCAAGTTTCCATCCCTCCTACTTATCATCATGTAATTGTGCCTTTGTATGCCTTTTATTTATTTCTTTATTTTGCTCTGGAGTTAGAAATTGCCTTCATAATTTGCCTAGAGTTCTTTGGCCCCGAGCACCTGAATGACATCAGCCCTAGTTCCACAAGCTCTTGGGAGCCACACTCTGAGGAATGCAGTTATTTATTTTTTTCCTGGCCTCGTGTTTATAGCAAAACCAGTCGCCTCAGGCCTCAGAAGCAGAGGAAGTACAGAAAGAAATATGTACTTTAAAAATTCACAATGAAAGCCTGCATATCAGATAACAGTATGCTTAGCTAGTTGCGTGCACGTGTGTAAACAATATGCCATTCTAATACATTTGGGTGGCTTTGTACAGTACAGATAAATGTGCATATGTTTGCCTTTTGGTACAAGATAATGTATAAACAATGTATATTGTGCTTCTCCTTGGTATGGCCAGCCCCAGACTTACAGCTCAGTAACATTACGTGGGATGCCCTTAGGGAGGGAATGAAGGTGCTTGTTGCTACAGCGGACCACAGTCTCTAGGCAAGTACACTCGCTCGGGCACTGTGGGCGCGGCAAGCAACTGGCATCATCTTGGCCTATGAGTTGACAGAGAATTAAAGATAAAGAAGACACGAAGACAGACAGAGCAAAGAAGAGGACACAACATGCTTAGTTAAAGATGCAAAACAATGACACTATCTGTATTTATATCTGTTTCGTGCACCACATTTGCATATCTATATCTGTAAACCCAAGGTGGGACTTTTTTAGTTGTAGATAGTTCCCATACACTCCTGTAGTAGCAAAAATATATCCAATAACCAATAGTATCAAATGCCCTGTGAACCTTTACTAGTCTTATCTGTATACGTAGCTGTTTAGAATGTAATCTGCTCTTCCCAAATATTGAATTTGTGTTCCCTGTACATCGGCATAATAAAAATAGTGAGGGAATCAAAATAAGATCAAGATAAAAAAAGAGGGTGCAAGATACACCCATTGCATAATGTAGCATCTGTGCAATCACAAAGAAGTCCACTATGACCTTGAAAATGAGGTCAAAGTCATGGTAATTGAACTTGGTCTAAAGCTTGTTCTGGATAGTGCTCTTAGAAACAAAAAACACTCACAAAACAACAGGAACAATATTTCCCTTAATTCCCTGAACTTTAGATAGATTAGATAAAATTTTATAAAATAAAGTCTTTCAAAGGTGGTCGCTTAATTTTTATATATATTTCGGCATACCTTGCCAAAAAAATGAATGAGTTGCGCACTCTATTAGTTTGTTGGACAAACTTTAGCCATGATTACAGTGTATAATCACCGTGGCATTGCTAAAAGCAAACTTGAGTAACATCACATCATTTATTTCTGTTCAGAGTTGGGTTTATTTTTCATTGACATCTTGAATTGATGACAGGAAATCTGAACCCATCCATAAAGTCTTCTCCTGCACATCCCGAAGACTTTCAATAGGCTTAAGATCAGGACTCTGTGGTGCCAGTTCATGTGTGAAAATGATTCCTTATGCTCCCTGAACCACTCTTATACTATTTGAGCCACAATTTTATATCTTCACCTTTAGTGTAAAAAGTCCACTGATAGAATAACATGGGCATTCAGTACATTCAAGTTGTCAGCTTCATTTTATTGCCCTGTAATATTGCTGAGCCTCGACCTGACCAACTGAAGCAACAAGACCATTGCGATTACGCACTCTAATTAAGGCTAAAGGTGTTCCAACAAAATACTGGCTGGAGAGAATGAACACACACACACACACACACACACACACACGCACACACACACATATATATATATATATATATACTCATTCTTATGTTTTAAATATCGTGTATATTTTGGATTTTATGAGTATGCCTTGCTTGCTGGCGTTTATTGGCGGTTGGCAAACAACGATTGGCGCATTACCGCCACCTACTGGTATGGAGGGTTGTATTATGTACTCCTGGTGCACGTAGCCTTTTGAAAGAGCGCCGAGGAAGAAGGCGTCAATGACGTTATTGGCAGAATTTCAGTCTCGTTAAGCTGCAGTTGAGGTGTGAATGTTTACTGTGGCAGTGTTTTCTGTCAGTCTTAATTGTCGACGGCATACCAGATCGCTGTGTGGCAGGATTTTGCTCAAACACCAGGGAGGGCGGTTATAGTTTGTTTAGATTCCCTAAAGACCCAGTTCGTCGTGAGCAGTGGACGAAACAGGTTCGCCGGACCAGAGACAGATGGAGCCCTAGCGATTCGTCAAGGCTGTGTTCGGCTCACTTTGAGGAAAACTGTTTTGACACCTACACACCCGCACTGAAGGAGGATTTGGGTGTCAGTGCAAGCCGTAGCAAAATCCTACTTCCCACAGCCGTACCCACAGTATTCCCACGCCCCCATTCCGGGGGTCAGAGTTCAACGGCGACCAGACACGGAACATGTCGAAAGTCCCGTGCTATGGAGAAACGGGCCAAGTTGGAAGTAAGTTGCCTAACAACAAATTCTACCCCAAATGATTTTGATAAAAAAATACCATGAAAGTAGACCTACAGGGCCAGTACCAAAGTGCCAAAGCTTACGGAAGGTGTGTGTGTGCGCATGTCGTGCACTGCTATTGGCCTGACGAGGCGTCAAACTTACGTTTTATCCAATGGAAGGTCGCGACAGTACTGTACCCGCCTCCGCGCGCGCTTTTCGAGCATTATTCGTTGATTCTGTTTACTCAAGGAGAGCACAATAATGACGGAGTATTCCGATTTATATAAACACAAGTATTTAAAGATTCAAGAAAAGAAACCTTGATTTTTGCCGTCTGCTCCAGAACTCGCGAGCTCCGGTGAGAATGTTCTCGGTGACGTCACACCTCCCGCAGCGTCCCTAATCCACTGGACGGAGAGGACCCGCGATGCCTCACTCACTGTGTGGGTTTTGGTTGTTGAAACCATTCAGGAAGGAACTTGGATGTTCGGTACTTGAGTTATCCGAAGGAAGGGCGTCTGAAGCGCGAGTGGCTGTGGAAGATCGGGGCTGGTGTCGGAAATGTCCGGAAGTTCTGGCCGAATCGCAGTCATGTCGCGTGCAGATAGCATTTTGCACGAGACGCATTGGTTCGGGACGAAACAGGAACTAAAGCTGAAGGAAGACGCTGTTCCGAGAGTGTTTTGGTTCCGTGTGAGTGCTGAGAGGATCTCCGGACTGAGAGGAAAGACAGCGGTGTGTTCCCGACCCTGCGCCGGTTCTGAGTGATCTCGGTGGACCTTATGTGTTTCATACGGAGTTTTAAACGGGCCAGACCGGCTCCAGGACATGTACCAGACCGTGAAACTCTCGCTGTGTTTTGGGTCAGAAGACGATAGACGCGGTAAACACAAGTCATGACCGGATAAAATAAAATCCCGCTTTCTTGTCAGAACTTCCGGAAAACTTACCTGAGGTACGAGCTTTTTTTAAATAAAGAATTGAGACTGTCGAGGCCCGAACGTGTTTTTAACGTGTATTACAGGGCGCTGGTGTCCCAGCGGTTCTGGGTTACTAATCCCAAGGTTCGAGCCCCGGTCCCACCAACCTACCACCGCTGGGTCCTTGAATAAGGCCCGTAAGCCTCAATAAAAAGATAAATAAGGTCATTTACTCTGGATAAAGTGCTGCTACATGCAGTAAATCTATTCAACTCTGAACAACTGGCTATTCTGCAGTTGGCGTGACGTCACGTTGACATGGCAACCTGGCCGCCATTTTTAACTGAGGGAAAACATTGCTTTTTTTTCTTAGTTAGCAAGAGTCAAAACGTTTGACTGGTATTAGGAGAAGTTCTGAGGCTTTTGGAAGATATAGGAAGAAATATGCTCAGGTTGGTTTAGAATTTTACCCATAAAGTCTACCAGCACGTCGGAGAACCATTTATTTACATAATCTGACCAGATTTCCCCATCAGTATTTATATATTTTTGTTTTTATGAAAGTAAACATAGGTAGTATAAAACTAAGTACAGTTGGCCAGTGACTCGTCTTTTATTGTTCATTTCATGTATTTCAGTTTCCCTTTTTTTTTTAATTTAATGCAAGATTGAAGTTGGGTGGCAGCACGTGACTGTTATTCCAATAGCGCTGATCGAATATACGTCACCACTTTCTGTGTTGCGTGCTACATAGTACACACATCGGGCCAAACCGGGCAAGCGTTTGGATGGGGCTTTCAGATTGATTTTGAGTAGCAGGAGAACCACTACAAGTAGCAGGAACCTCTGTCCTCAAAACGTCATCATTACCGTTGACCATCTAAAAAAAAAAAAACCTCAGAATAAGACACTGAGTTGCGGATTCCACATGAGAGATTGACGAACACACGTGACGCTGCACTGGCTTGTACAGTTGATGTATTGGAAGGTTTCCTCCTACAGTCCAAAGACATGCCATTAGGCTAATTGTCTGTTCTAAGCTGCTCCTAGGTGTGAGTGTGAATGGTTGTGTGTGTGTGTTTGCACTGCGATGGTCTGGCGAGCTGTTCAGGGTGCACCCTGTGTAAGCTGAGAGAGGTGCCAGCCTCCCTGTGACCCTCGAACAAAGCTGTTTGGCAATTGAGTGAGTGATTCGTGGGTGGGGACAGGAGTACTTTTTATTCTGGGTTGAGAAAGGTTTTTTTTTTGTTTTATCTTGACATGAAATTAGGATTGTGCAGAATTGTTTTTTTAAATGTTATGAGATTGGGACAGGAATATTTCAGTGGGATTGAGGTGAAAAATCCAGTTCTGTGTCTTACTGTTCATAATGTACAGAAAAACAGATAAAGTTAACATGGAATTGCAATTTTCTCAATGCTGTAAATTTATTCAACTAAAATCTGTTTTATAAATATATCTAAATATGGAGAAAAGTTGTAGTGGAAAAAACCCACAGATGTTAATCACTGCATGTCCCAGTTCTCTTCAGGATGAAACTATAAAGATGATGTATCAGTTTTAGAGTTTGAATATAATGTTGATAAAACATGCTAAAGGAAAGCCACTTTTCTTGTTCGCACACTGCTAACGGTTCAACAGAGTTTAATAATGCAACACGATACAAACTCAGGCTGTGTGACACAAGAGCACATTTCTAAAGAATGAAGTCTGCGCTGTTTTGGATGTAATTGTGTGTCTGCAGTGTTACTAATCCAGCTGTCTCAATCACCTGGAGTAATGGCTGGGTTGTTTCAGCCAATATCATGCCTGTGCAGTACGTCCCAATGAACAGGAACAACAGTAACCAGTACTTCCACATAGACAGTCTAAGTTCTATAGAAATTAGGGTTTTCTATTGGATAGTGTTCTATACGAATCATGATTCTATAGAACAAATCTACAGAACGACGTTTCTATAGAACTTGTAATGTTTTGTCCAATCTGTTATTTGGGTTAACACATTTAATTGGTAAAATAAAATGAAGGAAATGTTTTGTGTTAATTTATTTTGTGAGGTTTATATGCATGTAGCATTTTAAATCAAGCAACAAAAAATGAAACTTCAGATAGAACAATAATTTAATAATGTCAACTTTTTCTTTCAATCACAGATGATCAGCGAATTACTGCAATCATCAGCCTCAAGTACCTCTCTGAGTACCCCTGCAACCACCGTTTCAAAAACCAAACAACATTCCGCAGAGAACATCACAAGCCCATGTTATCAACCAAATGTAAGTCATTGTTTAAACAGTATAAAGTCTCTCTCTCTCTCTCTCTCTCTCTCTCTCTTTCTCCCTTTCTCTCTCTCTCTCTCTCTCAACGCACACATACATTCATGATGTCCTAATTTGATTAACAATGGCATGCATTAACAACCCCACCCAATGAGTTCATGTCACTTCTTGGGGTAAATGGTTGCCCCTCATTGGGTTACCCGTGGATTACTAGCGGGGGGTAATTACATTAACCCCATGAGTATTATCTCATCCTTTAAACCAAAATGTTGAAACACTTACATGTCCAAACATTCTAGTTTTTAGAGTGAGATAATATTCACAGTTGAGGTCACAGCAATGTAGATCATTTTGTAGAAGAATATGTCTTTACTGATTAAGCCTACACTGTCTTTTACACTGTTTTAGCTGAACATCTTTAAAGTACAATAAAAAGGCAAGCCTGCCAATCTCTCTTGGTACACGTGAACATATTTTTATCAGATGTTTTTTACCAACATTTTCAAAGATGCAGTCTGGTAAAATCTATTTGATAGTTTGTATTAACCAGTTTGAAAAGGGAGTGAATCACTCGATTGATATCAGGCAAGTTAATGGCTACAATAAAACTATACATATACTAGTAAACTAACAAATTGGATATAAACTTCTGAATGAAATAAAACAGGATCACCTGACTTTTCTCTACCTCTTGCATTACAAGGTGCCCTCCTATTTATGTGGAGTTTTTGGTCATTTTTATATTCTTTCAAAAAAGTTTATGAAAAGGTGCATTTTAAAAGAAACAAATGATGCATGCAAGTTTTTAAATTCCTTTTAAAGGATACTTGTAGTAAATTTTAATTATAAGCTTTTTTATATATTTTGTTTGTTTTGTTGTTTTTTTTTTTTTCTTCTTCTTTTTTTTCTTTTTTCCAAGTAAAGTGTGTCAAGTACAAGTGAGTTCTAGCTCTCTGCCCTGTCAGTCAGGCAAAGTCAGCACCATATTGTCTCCTTCATAGACTGTTTCAACCTCGGTAGTGATGCCTTGTCGATGACTGATCACGTAACACCATGCTGAATCATACCAGTCTAAGAGAACACCTACGGCATCAGCCAGTGCTGGGTATGTCAATTCTCTAGCTCAATGGCACAGAAATTCCCAAAACTATTTCTTTTGTGTCTCTAAACCAGTTGGCACCAGTTGGCTGCACAGTTATGGCACTGGGTACACAGAAAATATTTCCTTTCATATGGAAATGAGTGGTATGTGAAGACCACTTTAAACTGTCCTGCTGTCAGTGGGATATGAAGGGGAAGCTGGTGGCCACCAAGTGCAGGCTTTGACATCTAAACCCAGTTGTTTTTCTTACTGATTTCCAGAACAGAAATTCCAAGATTGACTACAGAAGAGGAAAGTGGCTCAAGAAGGGGAACCAGCCAAATGTAAGTTTTAAATAACACTTAGAAAACTTTAAATAATTTAGATTTATTTTTGTACTTGAGTGTTTGAGTTTAGTGTTCAACGCCACCATTCCTGAAACTACTGAAGTTTGCGGGTGACCCCACTAGCATTGATCTGACCCGGGACAACGATGGGTTCGCTTACAGACGGGAGGTGGAGCAGCTGGTCCACTGGTGTAGTCAGGACTACCTGGAGCTGGACGTGCTCAAGACTGTGGAGATGACTGTGGACCTCAGGAAAAACCTCACCGTCCTCAACAACACCATGTCTGCCATGCACACCTTCAGGTTTCTGGGAACTACAGTCTCATAAGAAAATACAAGCTCAGGAAATGCTAAACATTTTAAATGATGCGCTTTTCTGGCACTATCATTTGATCAGTGCAGTACTGCAGGAATCATCTATGAGTGCAACCATAATTATTCCAACAACCACCTTCTGAATAGCTGTAGTATGTCCCAAAGAGGAAATCACAGAAGTCATTAATCCATGTTACCAGCCAAATGAAAACCTTTATTGTATGCCGTTGTAAATGGTATCGTTTGCAGGCAGGTGCTCGTGGACAAAACTGGTTTCCGCTTGATATCTCAAGAAATAATTGGCATCCCGTCATTCAATTTG
The DNA here is from genome assembly GCA_028564935.1 of Neosilurus hyrtlii. Taxonomy (NCBI): domain Eukaryota; kingdom Metazoa; phylum Chordata; class Actinopteri; order Siluriformes; family Plotosidae; genus Neosilurus; species Neosilurus hyrtlii. The sequence continues at coordinate 6,171,315 of JAOUQZ010000032.1, forward strand.
ATATGGAGATACACCTGGACAAGCTTCAAACCAGTTACGTTTACCGTGACCTTGACCTTATTTTCAAAGTCACTGTGGCCCTCTTCGTGATTACACACATGGTATATTGTCCTCACTCTCCCTTTCTCTACACCCACATGATCTGTGAATCCCCCACCAACAATTATTTAAATTGCTCTCAGTTGTGAAAGGTGATCTAATAAAATTGTTAACCACGATTAGTAAAACCACAGGAGTAACAGCCTGCCAGTTACGATGTATTAAATAGTTTTGTTGGTTTTCAACAGGTTTGTGATGCATCTTGCCAGACTGACCCTGTGCAGATCTACCCATTCAAGGCCAGAGTCATCGTATTGGACGAGGAGACCGCTGTTCATTTATCCAGAACGGCAAACACATGCGGCATAACTCGTGATCATAGTTACCACACTTCAAAAACAAACGTGCCACTTCCATCCATCACAATCAACGACGCACCTGTTCTACATGGATCAAGGTATAACCGTCATTCTGAGGGCACTCTGCCACGCACTTTACCTTCCTGCACTCATAATTCTCTGGTAGAATCAACCAAGCTTAAAAATAAAGCAATGTCTTACATCCCTACTCGAGTCATACGACTATCAAAACCTCAAAGGATCTATTATAGAATAACCAGCCATGATGATGACAGTGATGCTCATGATGATGCGCAGCTTTTAAATATCTGGTAGTGTCTATACACAGATTACATAAATATTAGATATATTGGTTTAACGAGAGGAATAAACCAGTATGTGGCATTACAAAGGTCATTTGTGGTTGCCGTGTCATTTATAAAAGTACAGCATTTCTGCAGTCATCCGAATTGTCACAGCCTGGTTTCGGAAAGGTGTATCAAAAGTATCTGGGAAAACTTGGCACTCAGTGCCTGTATTTTATTTTATTTATTTTTATTAGATTTCACTCAACTGTAAAAATTTGGCCCTTATTTGTCAGAAAAGTGTGATAGTCCAAATTGGTGATTTCTGCATGTGAGGCAAAATGGGAACAAGAATGAAGAGAGCATCAGATTCTGAGCAGTGAAGGTCAGCACGTAGATTATGGCAGATGTAACTGCCCAGGTTTCAGTGCAAAATGGTGATTATCTTCAGTCTACTGGCAGTCTTTCTAGTTTTTTCAAGCATGGCCACCTGATAGTGAACCATCTGTCGGCCGATATCCCATTCTACCACAGCACATAATGTGGTGCGAGGATGGTTTGCTTCTGGCACCCAGAGAAGGATGAGCTTAGAACAAATTTAGTCAGAGCAGGCCTCTGCTTTATTCTAGAGATTCGGGATACATACAGTATGCACTCATCTGTTCCATCAGTGATTACACTGAGAAACATTGGACTCTGCAGAGCACGTAGGAATGCACTTACATTTATGTCATGTTATTTTATGGCAGGCATCCTTATTTTTATCTAATTTGTAAAACTTAGTAGTTAAGAGCCTTGTTTGAGGGCCCAACAAGTGGCAGCTTGTCGGTAGTAGGGGTTGAAAATCGATTGATAACCCAGAACTTCAATCACTTAGCCAACAGTTAGGTGATATCTAGGGACTGCTGTGTTTATAAAGAATATAGATTCAGTTGAAAATACTGTTTTTAATAATTTTATTTATTTAAATAATTTAAATATTTATTATTTAAATAAATAAATAATGTATTTATCTTTGAATGTTACTACCAAAACGTTTGAACTTGTACCAGTTACACAAACATGCAGCTTCCAAGCCACTGAAACATTGCTCTTCTATAATGAATTGATGGTGTTAGTGGCGATACAGATGATACAGAGATGTAGGAATTAGAGCATTGAAGAAGAAAGAATACACACCAAAGATTGGCTTAAACCAACCATTTGAGGTCAGTAGCTTAAAGTAAAAAACATTGAAGAGTTGACTTTCTTCCCCCATATAGTCCATGGATACACACCAATCATTTGGGGTTCAGTACACACCAGTATGATGAGGGTCCAGAGAAGTTCATTGAGCTGTTTACCAGTATAACTTGGTCTTCTCTTCAGTAGAAGAAACACAGGTTTGGTTGGGTTAAGATTTGGTGATTGACCTGGACAGTCGTTTCCTGCCCAGTGATGTCCCTTCAGGAGGTTGTAGTGCATTTTGGATCATTGTCATGCTGCATAATAAAGTTTCTGTTGATTAGTTTGGATGCAGTTCTCTGTAAATTGAACCCCCTCCCCCCCACACACACACACTTGGTCTCAGAATTTCCAACCAAGACTTCATGTGGCCTTTCTTAAGGAGTGACTATTTCTCTCATAGTTTAGCCATACAAATTCTCTATCATTAGGCCACGGCTGGCCCCAGACACTCTGTCATGTACCAGCACGTCTCCTAACCACCTGACCTTCCACCTCTTGACTTTACAATTCTTTTCTTTTGGATTGAGAAAGACTTTGAATTTTTTTCCCTATTCATTTCCTGGCTTGTGCCTATCCATGAATTTATCTGTGATATCTTTTGACAGTGTCCATCTTTTATTGTTTGCATTCAGTTACACTTCCAAGCACTGGAATGCAGCTGGGTTAGCTGTTTTTATGTTGAACTAATCAGAGTGATTCCAACTGATCACAGATGGAATCCATGATTGAGGTTACAAGTATTTTAGGAGGGAGTGATTCAATAACTATCTTAGTGTTGTATTTTTTTTTTCTTTTATCATTGTATTTTTCACTTGGTCATCCTAAGCTGCACTGAATGAATGAGCAAGAAAAATATAATGTATTTATTTATAAAACATATTTGTCCATGTTTTATTGGCAAGCATTGATGTTCTCATGCAGTTCAAGTCTTTTGGGTTTCCAGGATATGACTCCTGATGTAACACACAGTGAACATCATTGATCGACAAAATCTCTCCTTGATTTTCTTCCAGGAGTAACGACGTGATGAACACACAGAGTTTGCGGGAGCTTTTCCAGTTCTGCAGTCACTGTCATAAAGAGTGCAGTGTTACCATTGAGGGCCATGGGGCGCTCTTTACAGTCACACAGGTCTGCCAGAGTTGTGGCCACCACAAAGACTGGAGGAGTCACCCACCATCGGCTGAAGCTACACAGACCTTTCCTGATGACGAAGAATGTGCACTGACTCATGAGACGGAGGTGTGTGTTTATGCGGTTGTATGTAAAATGGTCTGGCTTTTCTCAAACGTGTTATATAAAAGATGTGGGTGAAGTACTGTGGCCTAAAATATTGCGCTTCATTAGATCCTTTTCTAGAAGGAAAATTATTTTGTGTAGTTATTTTTTTTTCCAACATTATCCTTACCAAAGACCTTCTGTATCCTGCAGGTCGTGGTTCAGATTGTGTCATCAGATAATGAGTGTGGTGAGAAGCCGTTGCCTGGAATGGATGGGTCTTATTTATCTAGTAGTAATGACGAAGAAGCAAGCCAGGAGGAGGACGAGGAGGCAGAGGAGGAAATGAAAAAGAAGAGAAAGAGGAAGTCTAAAGGCAAAGACAGTTCAGATGAATGGGAGCCAAGCTCATGTGAAGAGGACATGGACTCTGACTGTGACTCTGACTCAGAGGAAGACCCGCTGACAGTTTTTAAGGAGGACGGTGAGGGTAAGCTTGTGGTGTGGTGCACACAGTGTGAGACCGAGGCCTCGCGCTCCTGTTCTGTCTTTCAACACGAAAAACTGTTCTGCTGTGCAGAGTGCGGTCCAGATGGCGTTAAAACATATAATATCGATATACTTCCTATTCGGTTTGATGACATCATCAGCTTTAAGAGACACGTGGAACAGGAGCACGGAGTCAAATTATCTTTCACACTGTGTCAGGAATGTGGTAAGTTTTTTAGACCACAAAAAGAGCATGTATGTGAACATAAAGTCAAGTCTGTTGTCTGTCCAGACTGCGGAAAAAGATTCCACACTGAGATCGGCTTAAAGGCACACTACACCACGGTCCACTCCGAAAATGATCACGCATGTAAGTACTGTTTAAAGGTGTTCAAAACCAGGTCTGCCAAACTGGAACATGAGCAGACCCATCCGAAAGAAACGCTGTTCGGTTGTCCATACTGTCCGGAAAAGTTCAGGTATGTTAGTGGACGCAGTAAACATCTTAAGTCCCACCGAGGTCCCTATGCATGGGTGTGTGATGTGTGTGAGAAAGGCTTTACAGGCAGCTATAAACTGAAGAAACATAAACTCATCCACACCGGAGAAAAGCCTTTTAAATGCAAAGTGTGTAAGCGTTCCTTCAGCCAGTTGGAAAACCTTGGTACTCACATGCGTCTTCATACTGGAGAGAAACCCTTCCTCTGTGACCAATGTGGCAAGTCGTTCACTCACAAAGTCAGCCTGAAGAACCACAAACAGCGACACCATGACTGTGCTTTGACTCAGGAGGACTGACATGGAGTTCTCTGGGACACTGGCGGAGGCTTTAATGAGGAAAGAATTCTCTCCGAGGTTTGAGAAGCTCCTGTAACAGATCTTGATGTTCTGTTTTCTGTTCCTGCTTTAAGTTCATGGTATTATCACACCCCAAATGGTTTACATGCTTAACCATTTAATAAAGGTTTAACTAACAGTGAATGTTTACATTTTAAAACCTCTTGTACCGTCAGACCTTCCAAAGGTCTGTTTTTGTCCACTAGTCGTGTTGGTTTACTAAATTAGAAAAGGTTTTCGAAGATAAGGTCAGATCAAGCTTTAGATTTGAGACACGGATCTAAAGACTAATAAGTTTAAGCTGCATTTCTTATAATATACACGTATGGCTTTGTTAAGGGAACCACAAATTGGGACACAGTCTACATTTTGACGTTAAATAAAACAAGATCTAAATCATGCCATTAGATAGTCAAAACTATCCCTCAAAATGATGCACAGGTTGTATGGCCTAACTTTGTGTACATTAAAATTGGCAGGCTTTGTAAGTTAATTACTGCTCAAAGATTTTTGTGAGTTTCATGATGTCCAACTGCTGCACAAAGGTTTTTGGAAAGCACATAATTTTGGGACATATGAATGTGGAACAGATTGAAATTTGTTTAGTCTGCTAGAAGTATTCTGTAACGTGCAAATTCTGAATCCCATGTCCAGACTGATAGATTTAGAGTTTATGTACAGACATCGAAACTCACAAAAACTGTGTACTATTAGTGAAGCCGTACTCATAGACATGCACGAGGGCAAGCTGAAACGTTAATAGGACGACCCTGATGCACTAGTCGAATTTGGCTAAATTTGTTTTATTTTTTAACATGGTCTCCATGGTCTGAATGCCCCTTCCATCAGTGTCGCAACACTTGGAATAGAAGCGCTGTCCCATAGGTATTGAAGCTCTCCAGTTTCATTGTTTTGGTATTACCCCTTCTTAGTCAGCCTATGAACTGTTCATCCCACTCGTTTATATTACTAATATAATATATTTTTCAACCTCTACAGTATTTCTGTTACTATAAATCTGGAATGTAAAAAGTGAGAATGCATCAGTCCAATTAAGAGGATGCAATCAAGCATTTGGGGTTTGTATAAACCGTTTTATATACTACATGGGAATGGTACAATCTGGTTGCTCCGCTATCCAGTTCATAAATGACTATTCCTGATGAATAATGCTTCACTGGAAATGGTAAACACATCAGCTTTGTGGTCACCGAGGCAAAAATCCCAGAAATTCAACAAAATGCCATCTAGGAAAATACAAAGAAAGCCACACAATATGGCCTTCGTGTTTTTAATGTTAAAAATATCACTTTATTAAAATATTTTAAATATCAGTGTCAACACACTGCTATTGGTGCTACGAACATTTCTGTCTAAAATAAATGTTTCAGTTTACTATTTACTTTAGACTGGTTTGCAATTTCAAGCAGAATTACAACATGTGGATAAAGAAGGGTTAGTGGCTAAAGGGAATGTTACCTTCATGAAAATCCACAACAGAGCTTAAAGCTAACCTCAAGATGAACCAGAGTCATTACAGCTTGTGTGAGTGCATTATTCTATTCTTTTCATACAAAGGAGCATTAGTATCTTTTTTCCTATAATTAACTCATTTATTAATGCCTCATACTGACGGGACTGTTTCTGTACTATATACATCCAGCTATACAGAATCAAGTAGCATATTATTCCATATTACCTCTCGATTACTTGAATAGCAAAATCAGTGTCCAGATTTGGATATCAAGTATCGTCATACACACTGTGTGCATTTTTAAAATTAATATTATTTTATACATTTGCAATCAGGATTCAGTCCCTTTTAAATATTTACATTTTGTTGGTTGGTAGCCTGAAATAAGGACAGAAAATATAGCTGTATATACTCGGTGAAACTTATTTAAATCAAAGATATAATGGCAAAAATTTAAGTATCCACTGAGTGATCACTGAGACGGTTGAAGGATCACATCTTCCTAAATATGCTTGTAAACTGAATCAGTTTTTCTCCATTATACACCAAACCAGTTGGCTTTCACCTGTGATCAGTTTAAATAATTCTGATTAGTTCAGCATAAAACCAGTTATTCCCAGTGTGCAATCAGCTATGGGTGGCAAGACACTGTCAAAAAAACCACAGGGCTAAAACTGTGGACAGGTACAACTCAGCACATGTCAGTCCCCAATAAAATCCATAATCAAAAAGTATTTGTATACTAGGACAAATTCCAGATCAGGCCGCCCCTCCAAAAAGGATTCAATAGGAGGAAACTGGTCAGAGGGGCTACAAAAAAGCCTATGGCAAAATTTTTGAGGGAATTCAGATCAAAAAGTATATTTCTCAAGCTAAGCCTGCAGAGGATTTAGGATAATCCACGATACATAATACTGTGGAAAGATTCAGAGAATTTGCACAGGTCTCAAGGAGAGGTTGAAAACCCCTGTCGAATGTGTGTGGCCTGAAAAACAAGCATGCTACTGTGACAAGTTCGCATCAGCTCAGCAGTATTTCAGAAAACATGTCATCTAACACAGCAATTCAACCTGGAGGTCTATGCAGGGAAGAAACAATACAATATCAATTTTCTGGCCCCAAGCTCATCTTAGATGTACCAAAGAGTGGTAGAACCATGTGCTGTGGTCAGATGAGTCCCCATTTCACCTTGTTTTTTCAGGAAAAGGATGCAGCGTTTTGTGTGCCACAGATATAAATGATCAGATTATCAGCCAAAGGTACAGAAGCCGACATCTCTGATTGTATGGGGGTACTTCTGGTGTGGTGTACACAGTGTGTGAGACTTGTGTTCCTGTTCTTCAACACAAAAGACTTCTGTGTGTTCAGTGTTGTCCGGGTAACAATGTTCCACAATGTCATTGTTTTGAAACCCTTCCTGTTCAGTTTGATGACCTCATCAGTTTTCAGATGATTTCTGAATAAGAACATGGAGTCCAAGCAACTTTAATACAGTGTCAGGATTGTGAAAAGCTTGTGAATATAATGTCAACTTTATCATCTGTCCAGACTGTGGGAAAAGTTTCCTCTCTGAGCGTGGCCTGAAGTCACATTCCGTTCTGATAATGATCACCAGCTAAATACTGTTTAAAGGTGTTCCAGACCAGCTCGGCGAAACTGGAACATGAGCAGACTCATCCTAAACAAAAACAACCATACAGCTGTTTAGAGAAGTTTAGCTATGTTCTCAAATGCAATAAACATCTTAAGTCCTTCCGAGATCCGTATAAATTTGTGTGTGAGAACGGATAACGATCAACTGATCCACTCTGGAGGAAAAACCTTTCAAATGTCCAGCGTGGTTCCCTCAACCAAATAAGAAACCTCACTTCCCACATTCGATTTCATACTGGAGGGAAATGTCTGACTCACAATGTCAGCCTGAAGAGCTACAAGCAGCGACACCATGTCAGAACTCAGGAGAAGGACGCAATGAGGGATCTCGGGTAAAGGAGATGTATAAATGGTGGGTGTTTCATGGTTAAACTAGCATAAGGAAAAATTACCTTATCTCTGAAGTCCATCTGGCCATACATTACATCACGGGAAGCTGGAGCCAATCCCAGCTGAATTTAGGTGAGAGGCAGGGCTACACTCTGAACAGGACTAACAGAAACACAAACAGACATTCACACTTTCACACATATGGGCAATTTAGAGTAACCAATGTGCATGTCTTTGAACTGGGAGGAAAGAAGGCTGTATATACATGGGGACGACATGCAAACATCACACAGGCTGAGATTCAAACCCACAACATTCGGAATGTAAGGTGATAATCACTAAGCCACCGTGCTTCCATGACTGAAGCTAAGTATCTGTAGATAGTTATTAGACATGATTTACTAAGGATGCAGGTATTTACTGCATACATAGTGAGACCTCACTTTATAAAGAATGCCTTGCCAAAAGTCTTCTGTTTTTTTGTATATTACAGACTGATGTAACTTTTGACAACAAAATAAATACTAATTACAGAACAATTTTCAGAAGCATTATTATTCTTATTATTTTATTTATTTATTTTTTGCATACTTCAATTTAGGGCTGGGGAATACATTTATAAATTACTGTTATCGCGATATGACCATTTGTATTCTTGGCCAAAGGAATATTACAGAATTGTTCTAATCTGTATAATGAAGCGCTATGTATAAGAAGATAAATAGATATCAGGCATGATATGATAGGATGAATGATAAGTGGGCAGTAGCAGGAAATGGAGGAGCAGTTATGCGTGGGGGAAAACGGTGCAAGCACAGCAATGGAGCTTGGGTGTGCAGAAGAGCATGTGAATGGTGAGCGGCCCTCACTTCATTTTATTTCTGAAAATTATTTTCATATCATACTGTGATGGTATTATGATAATGTCCAAAAATATTGTGATACAACTTTTAGTTCATACTGCCCAGCTGTACTTCAAGTAATATTTAATGTGTTTGAAGGCACTTTTAGAAGTGACCTGTCTGGCCTGAGGGTATCCTGCTGACTTTGGCCCTCCTGTGTCAAGAGATCATGAGTTTGAATCCCATCAGACGCTCAGTCCCTAAACCCCCACTATGCTAAGGCCCCTGTGCGAGGTGTTGTGCCTCTGTCCACATTAAATGGAATGGAACAATAAGTGCGTTCCATTTAGGTGAGTTAAACTACTCATTTCACGCTATGAAAACTGGGATGGATATGTATGTGTGTGTGTGTGTGTGTATATATATATATATATATATATATATATATATATATATATATATATATATA
>JAOUQZ010000032.1:6182624-6195483 GCA_028564935.1 Neosilurus hyrtlii
TATAAAAATAAAGTTTTAGTGCTACTCATATATTTATGACTCACAGCATCCGTAACCCCTCCAGGCCCTGAAACATGCCACTGCGCACAGAGTCCAGTTGATTAGCGGTCAGGTGAAGTTCAGAGACAGATGAAGCACCATCAAATGCACCATCTTCAATTTCAGCAATCTTATTGTTGCTCAGATTTCTGCAAGACCAATGCCAATATCAAAGGGTGCTTTGACGTAGTAAGTTTAAAACACATGTCTGAATGCGGCTTTGGGGTTGTACTTACATTTTCTTCAGCTGGGTCAGAGATTTGAATGCACCGTTAGCTTCCAGAGAAGTAATTTCATTGTTGTTCAGACGACTGCAGGGACAGAGAGGTGAAGCAAAGTTTAAAAAAAAAAAAAAGACAGATAATGGTAGTTAAAGGCCAACAGAACTTCTAGCTCTGTTAAAACAATCAGTCCTGATGGCATGCTGGCGAGGTGAAATCCATGCAAATGGAAGTCCTTGCTGAATAAAGATGAGTGGGTGAATTTTAAGCATTAATGATTGTAGAAAACCACATCCTAAACGGAGGCAGAGGGTTTTGTCACTGGAGATTCATCATATACTGGAAAGAGAGCTAAAACTTTGTAGTGATGCAGGAGGTTCAAGAGATGTAATTATAATAGGTGTGTGCACGTGCTGAGGTCTAGACAGAGAGAATCTATCAGTTTTATTATTGTTTTTAAAGAATATTATAATGTTATAATACTACTTGACTAGTTGCAGCTGGAGGTCTGTCAAACAGGTGAAGCATATTTTAGTCTATCATTAAAAAGTCAATTACTGCATTATGTTATTTATATGTAAATTCTTATATACACCCTTGGAAGTTAGCCAGATCCCAAAATCTAATTTTGACTTCACAGCTTGAGATGGTCATTAAAAGTCCAGCAGTACAATATCTTTATTATAGCACTTCCAGTTATTCAGCTCACTTCATCATACCAGGAGAGTTAAAAAGACTTATATTTTACCAAATCATTCCTGGGTGTTGATGTGCCCTGCTGTTTAACTCCGAGGTTCTCACACTGTCATGCAAAGTCAGCTAGCAAGCTTTACTAAACGAACAAAGTTTACTAAACTTTCTAGGTAAAGGTAAGGTCTGCTGGGCTTTTACATCTGAGCCTACTGGCTCATCAGGCCAGAACTCCTTAGTGTCCTTAGGATTCCTTAGTGTGAAGCAACTAGCAGACCTTTGAGGAATTATCGCTGATTATGAATAAACTAGCCATGAAGTTGTACAAGTTGTAGCATTTTTCCTAGCTAATCGTGTTATATTAATGTAAATACAACAGTACATACTTGTCAAAATCTTTAATGACATTTTGGAGGAAGCAAAGCATTCCTTGTAGACTTAGAGCAGCCGCCACTGTAATTAAGCAATGAAAATAAACCATTGCATAAAAGTATTGTCTATTTTGGTGTACTTGAATTTTTATCTGCAATACTGTAGTCTTGTGTAGTCTAGAAGTCTAGCTCTGCCTGTATAATCCACATGACGTTCCCATTTGGCCAGTTGTTAGTGAAGATGAATAGCCCTGATTTAGGGCTTCCGGTTATGCAGAAATGCTTACAGTTCAGTAGTGGAGGCTGGGATGTGTTCAGGGATCTTGGTGAGGCGTAGATTCGAGCAGTCCACCACGTTGGATTCACAGCGGCACTTGGCTGGGCAGATGGGTTCATTGTTGCATTCGTTGTTTAACCTGGTGTCCTCCGTGCCTGAGAGAACACAAAGGAAAAATACTCATTTCATCAGAGCGTGTGAACACTATTCTCTTCCAGACCCCCCCCCCTCCCCCCCACCCCCCCGCACTTGAGTTTTTGGAAATGTGTGGTTTCTCCACTCGTTGGACAAGCTTTAGTCTTCACACATTAAATCACTATAGCAGCAAATTCATTCAAATGTTTTCTCCTCAACTTAAGTCTTTGGTTGCCTGCCGTGACTCATCTATTAGATTCTTACTCAGTGTCAGCCGATGTATTTCCCAGTCAAGGTCTCCTGCTGTCTTTTGTGGTGTGAAATGGCAGTGGTTTGGCTCTTGCAGGTCTATGTGGGAATTGTTTTGCCAGAAATATAGGGACAGCGCAGTGAATGCATTTCAACGGAAAATCAAGAGGCCGTGATTTTTTCACCACGAGAGTTTCATTTTACTCCCTAGGGAATATACAGTAGGTCGGACTGCAACTGCAATCAAACACAATCTATACTTAAAAAAAGTTGTCGCAACACCTGCATTATTATTCTCATAGTTGGATAAATATGTATATCATGTAAGAAAAACTGTGCTGATTTTAAATGGGGACCGCAGACGATAACTATAAATATAAACACGTTTTTTGTAGCTTTATAGCTAGTGATGTAGGGTGGAAATGTGTTTTCAGGAGGTAGAATTTTTTTGCTAAAGTAAATACTTTTGAAAACGAAAATCTGTATTGTGCATGTCTTCAGTCCTCTCTTATTATGGTCACAGACATGAATTAAAATGTGGGTTTAAAATGTAATCCAAAGAGGATTTCAGCTAGATCCGTGAGGGATGTTGTACTTTCTTGTGAGCTAACAATACAGTAAATGCGAAGGCTGTGAAGGCTTTTGGAGTTTGATATATATACAGAACTTGGTAAGTGACAGTACTGTATAGCTGTGGTATGTGCACTCATGATCTCCTGCTAATACAACAAATGCTTTTCTTTGGCCGTACTTGGGAACTCAGCTACATTCATTAACATTGGAGCAGACCGGTTGTGGCAGGGTTGATTGTGTGGGGCATTGCATTTATCCTGTTCATTTCAGGAAAAAGAAGCAAGTTTATTAGAAGGCCTAATGGGCATAACTGTGGAAGCCGCCTGGAATAGTTAAAACTTTCTGTGGATGCTGGTCAGAATTCTTTTAGAAGTGTGGGATTGAAGGAAAAAAAAAAACTGCATTCACCGCTAATACATAAAACCATAAAGTTCATGGGACCACCAGCAGACTGGTCCTTTCTCTTACAATTTGTGACTCAACAAGAATAGACTTAATGTGCCAAGGTACTTGAACACAGTTATATAATAGGCCTTAAATCATTAAGCACATGGATTCCACTTGAAGCCACTTATAGTGAAAGCTCTGTGGGCTTTGGTTGGATGGTGCGCTATTGTTGCTCTTGCTGTGGCTGTGGGTAGCTGTTAACGAGCCGAAGTGCTCCTGGCTACAGCGTGTGGGAGAAAAAGGCCGTTTTCACTCACCACAGACCAATCCATCTGATGAAAAGTTAAAAGCTAATTTGTAGTTTAACCAAAAACCTGAAATGGAGCTACCCCAAAAATTCTGTTTAAAGACATTATTTTATACACAGAATAGTATAGATCTGGAAAAAATATGAAACACGTAAGTACTTATTAAAGAATGTTATAGCAATAGATAACATCAATAAGTATACATTGCAAGGAAATAGTGTGATCTGATTGGTATCTGGGGTATAATCAATAGCTATTATACACTTTTCGGCATTGATGGAGCTATGGTATATGGGTTGATATCCTAGTAGTAGAATAGCCAATAAAAACGCATGATTACTCATATCCAATCGGTATGGACAGAATAATACTCTATAACATTTTCCTGAGTGGCTGACAAACACTCATGGTTTGTTATGATAGGTGGCATCATCAATGTCATGAAAAAAGTATGCGAATTAGTATAAAATGCTAGTTTGTCTCTGCCACGGTTTCATAATGTAAAAGTAAACTAGTTGCTTTTCTTGTGTCTCAGTGTAATATTCACTAAATCTTTGAATGATTTTAAAAACACACTATAACTATACAATATTACACTATCACTACGGAGAGCTTACCTACTGCTGTAATGGTTAACATAAAACTGTAACAAATAAACTATAAAAATCTTAATTCATTTTCCCTTTTATGTTCCCATGTACTATATACCAAAACAATTATTTGGCTCAGGAGTGGTGGATGTTCTTTCACTCATTTGCCGAACTGCTTAATCCTAATCCTATCTCGCCTACCTCAGCCGACTGGGTGAAGGCGGGGTACACCCAAAACAGCTTGCCAGACCATCGCAGGGCCAACACACACAACCACTCACACTCACACCTAGGCTCAATTGGTGTAACGTGTATGTTTTTGGACCATGGGAGGAAACCGGAGTATAAGAAGGAAACCCACGCCAGAATGGGGAGAACATGAAAATGCTACACTGAAATGCCCAAGATCAGGACTCAAACCCAGGACCTTGTTGCTGTAAGTCTGACATGCTAACCACTATGTACCAAGCTGCCGTTGGCGGATGTTAATACACTGAATATTCCCCGAAACGGAATATCAAGCGACACCCACTTCTGTTTGACATTTACTGTGTAAAATGATCAGCTTTATAGCATCTATGGTCACATGAAGAGCAAGTCCTCTGTCAAACTTTCCCTTTGCTTTACTCTAAACTTCCCTTCAAAGACTTCACTCCGAGACCCTGCTCAGTATCAGGAAGTTTGGACACACTAATGATCTGCATTAGTGACTGTTTTGGATGTGACTGGTGGAAACAGCATTTCCTGGTAGGATAATGACAACCGAGTTAAACAGGAAACAATAAAGTTGGCAGAGCTCTTTGATTTTTTCCCCCTGATTTTGTTCCCCCCCCAGGGATAATGAAGATGGGTGGCAAATTCCTGTGTTCATCACTGGTGTTTTGCGCTCCAATTAAGAGCGCATGTTCACAGGAGATTTAGAGTGAGTCACAGAGACAAGCATCTACAACACAGATCATTTCAGTTTTCCTGGGGCTGTGTAACTTTTAGAACTTTTAGGGTGGGAAGGAGTCAGAGAAAGAGAAAGGAAGGGAAGAAAGCAAAATAGGGAGTTGAGATAATACCCGTTTAGGTATTTTTATGGCTTTTGGTTCAGCAGTTTAAAGCCTCAGGTGCTTTGTCTTATGACTACGGTTTCCTATTCTTCATCTAATACAGGAATGTTCTTCAGGATAGGGTTGGACCTCTTTCAGTTTTTTTATTATTTTCAGAGGAAGACAGATAATGCATGAATCAAGTATCCCTTTGATCTTTCCACTGCTTAAATTTCCATTAAAGTCTTCTGCCAAAGTCAATTTTTTTCATTTTATTCGCATGACTTCTCCTAATAAAATTATTTTCATGGAATCTGTTTTAGGCAAAAGGATCCAGAAACATATGTAGATATTAATCATATTTATTTATCTATCTATCTATCTATCAGGATTCTCTACAAAAACTTGCTATCCAATCAAGATTTTAAATCTTATATTCAGCCAAAAGGTTAGCATGTCCACCTCACAGCAAGAATGCTCGGGCTTGATTCCCAGGCTTCCCTTGCGTGGGTTTCCTCCAGGTACTTTGGTTTTCTCCCACAGTGCAAAAACATACACAGTAGGCTAATTGGCTATTCCAAATGGCCCCTAGGTGAAGGGTTTTGTTAGTGTTGGCCCTGCAATGGCCTGCTGAGTTGCCCAGGTTGTAACCCGCCCTCGCCCAGAATCAACTGAGATGGGAGCCAGCCTCCCCCATGATCCTAATTAGTATTAAGCGGCTTAGAAAATGAATGAATGGATGTATCTGGCCAAAAAGTTCTTTTTGGTCTTAATATACTACGCAACAGCAGAATGTGTGAGATTATTAATATTGTTTTGGGAATACATCCATTTAATTTCTTACTTTAGTTTATTCTAAAATTAGCTATTTTTTCATGCAGTTTAAAGGTCCACATTCACTAGTGAATAGCGTTAACATTTTATCTGCCATTATCAGTTAATTTTGGCTAAATATAACGATTTCCCGGCGAAACCACCCCAGCTCACGATCTTAGTATCTCTTTTTCACCTGTATTACATCTTGTTTTAATTCTGTGTCTGTTTACAATAGCAATAACAAAACTGCATGACTGGAGGAACAATCTTGCACGTACACGTTAACTTGGTAGTAGAACACCAACTCGAAAAAAGTGGTAAAGTCCATGATTTCAAGAAGAATCAAATAGATGGCAATGTGTACTAGTGAGCAGTGGCTCAGTGGTTAAGGCTCTGGGTTACTGATGCAAAGGTTGGGGGTTCATGCCCCAGTACCACCAATCTGCCACTCTTGGGCCCTTGAGCAAGGCACTTAACCCCCAATTGTTTAGTAGTACAAAAATGATAAATGTAAGCTGCTATGGATACTGCTGTCTGCCAAAGGCTGTAAATGTCATATCAACACACCCAATGACATTGACACTCGCGTACTGGAGTAAGCAAAAGACTACAGAACATTGTGGCTGATTCCATTTTATTTCCAAGAAATAACACTGTACTGTATTTGATGTTCATTTTATATGCTTGGTAAGTGTACGGGCACCTTTAAGCTAGTTTTGAGCTTATTTGACTTAATACAGTGCTCAAAATGAATATTTAACAACTTAACGTGTGCCATTTATGACCTTTCTAAAGCTTAGACATTTTTTTCTTACTCACTCATTTGCTGAACAGCTTAATCCTACTAGAGTGGCAGAAAGGTTGGAACATATTTCAGCTGACACTGGGTGAAGGGGGTAACAGCTTGCCAGACCATCGCAGGGCCAACACACACACAACCATTCACACTCACACTCACCCCTAGAGTCAATCTGGAACAGCCAATTAGCTTAAAGTGCATTACTTGCGACAGTTGGTGGAAACCGGTGTGCTCGGAGGAAACCCACACAAGCACGGTGAGAACATGCAAACTCCACACAGAAATGCCCTTACTGAGGACTTGAACCCAGGACCTTCTTGCTGTGAAGCGGATGTGCTAACTAATATATCAGTGTGCCGCCGATATTTTCCTTATTTCTTTCATTTTATTGTATTATTTTAAGTGTAATTTTCGTACTGCACTGGCAGATAATTAATAATGGTCTGTATCTTGGAAATCACAGATTTATTATATCTAGATTAAAAGTGAATTTTTGCAGTATGCAACATCAATTGAATATATACAATACATGGTGTAGGTGTTTCTTTTCTGAGGGGGGTTTATAGACTCCATTAAGTGCTGAATAAATGTATTCAAAGCAATGTAATGCAAAAGAAAATGAAAGAAGGCGAGAACGGGAATGACAAAGCGAAAGAGAAGAAAAGGCAGTGTTGAAGCCCACTCACCTGGAATGGAGTATTGCTCTTTGGCTGTGATGGAGACAGAAGGAGAAAGCAATGGAATCAGTAAGTTACAGTGCAATGGACGTTTAAGACCCAGGCAAAGGCAGGTGCAGGATTTTGATTTGTCCCCCCCCACCCTTTTCTTTTTTAATCCCATCCGACAGTAATCCTAGAATAAGATTACTTGGAACAAAATGTTTGAAAATCATTAGAAGCTTTATGCTGTGTTTTGTACTAACAGTGTACTTACAAAATTAATATCATCAAACGTCAAGCAAGAAAATCCAAGAGAAGCTAATTGTGTAATCTATGCACTTCTGTGAATAGCCAGGGCAGGTCTGAGGATGTCTGCTCCCTAAATAAAAGCATGTTTGGCAGCTGTTCCACACTGAGACCGCGTTTACAGGGATGGGCCCATTCAGACAGGATTAGACAGTTGTTAGAAAAACCACTGGGGAAATATGTGCCAGGCTGCTAAGCTTTAACACTCATGGGTTTCCAAGACACTAAGACCAAAAGGAAGGCAGCAGGAACTTGTGTTTGTTTGCAACTTTGGGTGTGTACGCCAGTGGGAAACTCAATGCCTCGAACTGAACGCCTGAGAAAATCAATGTTTGAAACCGTAAACACTGGTAGAGTGGAAGAGACACATAAGCATGAATCTCATTTGTGTACATCCCTATGCACAACAGCTTCTACTGACTGGCCGAATTAATTTTCTTTGCCTGCAATGAGTGTGTTAATTGGCTGATTAGTAGTTAGACTTGGCTTAGCACGTTTTTTTTTTAGGTTAGCAGAGACTGCAATCCCATGGAATGCATGATAAAGTGACCAGGAAGATGGTAGAAATGTACATGACAAGCTGTATGACCAGTAGAAAGAAGAAAAATAAAGCAACGGCTCACCAGAACAGCGGAACTTCTTGCTCTTTATCTGGCCAATACGTTTGTTAGCAAGGCGGCGTGGGCTAGCACACCGCGCACCACTTGTCTCGATCGGGTTGGCACGGAGATAGTCAGCTAGCCATTTGAGGTTACAGTCACAAATAAATGGGTTCTGGGCCAGGTGACTGTAGGGACCAAGTGAAAAAAGAGAAAACATTAGCACCCAGACAAGCACAGTATGTTGGCATTCAGACAAGTACAAGTTGTACTGTACAAAAATACATGTATATATAAGTTTTATGTCAGTTAAAGGCAATCAGTGATGAAATTCAATAAATTCTGTTAAGTCAATTGCTGTATTAAAAGAAAAGGAAACCTTAAGTGTTTTCTTATACTTGGGTGATTCCACATCGATAATATTTTTTTATTAAATTAATGAGTTCTTCGCTATAAGGCCAAATCGAAAGATGCATGCCAGAGTCTTTTACCATATATGGAAGGGAACCTGACCATGGGTGTTGTTACATAGGGCACTATGTATGTATAGGGAAGTTTGCGCGGGTACTTTGCTTTGTTAAGTGCATGCTGTGGTCAACAAAGCCATGATTTCATGTGTTCAGCACTCATCCAAGGTCAAGGCATCCATTTTTCCCCTTATATATATATTGTATTAATCCAGTGAGTTTAAACCTTTCTTTGCATTCAACCTGGAGAGCAGTTGGGGGTTAGGTACCTTGCTCAAGGGCTCTTCAGCCATGAAGGTGGAGGAGTGGGAAGGTGCTGATACCTGCTACCATGCAATTTTCCTGCCAGTTTGGGAATTAAACCAGTGACTTTTCAGACCCAAACCTGCTTCTCTATTCATTAGGCCGTGGCTGCACCTCTTTTTTAGCTACCCCAAAATGTTTTTTCCAAATTAAAGCATTATTTAATAATCACTGGCTTGGTCTGGATATGGTAGCCTCTTCTTACTATGATGTGTTAACTCCAAGCATGCCCTACTAGGACTAGGGACCATTTCAGTTTTAATGTAATCTGATAACACTTTTGGTTTTATTTTTGCTGCATGCTGTCCAAGAGTTGAATGAGAGGGTACACAGTAGCTGTGAGTGCTAGAGTGCCAGATATGAAGCAATCTTAGCTGTGGTCATTTGAGCTGTGTCTAAATCTAGAACAATGCAGCCAGTGGACTCCGTGGGGCAGAGGCGATCTTATAGTAGTTCCTCACAATTCAGCCTAAATATAACTACTATTTGCCTTTTCTTTCTAAATGTCACCCAGTTTGCTTTATTGACTTTAGAGACGTGTGTTGGGAAGGACAAGAAAACATTAAGAAAAAAATCTTGGTTTTGCATGCCATGTCTGGGTTTGCGTGCAGTTTACTTGCAACACTTATTCAATTGGTTGCTCAGCTAGCCGTAATTTAGAAGTGTATCCATTAAAAAGAAGCCAAGGAGCATGCCAGAGTTTGAAATTATTTCAAAGTGTGCGGGCTGAAGGGTATTGTTTTTCATATTCTATGGTTTGCGGAGCATTTCATGAACCCGGGAGGACTATTGTTTGAAGTCCATATAAAGATAAAATTACCAGTATGATTGATTTATGATTTGTTTCTTACATCACTTTACCATTGCTGTATTATCAGATATGGTTACAGGTGTACACAAAATGTGTCACTACATGCATTACATTTGCAATTAAGCAGAAGTATGGGGAAAGGGCGCTTGAGCTAGTTGAGCAAAAATATAGTACGCTTTTGCCTGTGGGATTAAGAATGGCCAGGACATAGGAATGTGTATGTGGAAAACAACTCATTAGGTGATACAATGAAATATGGAACGAATGAAAGGTAAGGAGGCACTTACAGTGTTTGAATTGCACGCAGTGAGGCAAAGGTGCCCTTGGCCAGAGTCTGGATCTTATTGTCATAGAGAGACAGCAGGGATAGATTCTGCAAGTCCTGGAATGCATTAGCACGGACACAGTGTATCTTATTGGCGTTCAGTAACCTGGGGAGAGGAGAGGAAACAAAACATACAGAAATAAAATCAGACTGATGAGAGCAGACCTGGGTCCTTGGTTCGAGTCCCAGGCTCGGCGAGGACATTTCTGTGTGGGGTTTGCATGTTCTCTCTGTGCATGTGTGGGTTTCTTCTGGGTACTCCGATTTGTCCCCACAGTCCAAAGACGTGCACATTAGGCTAACTGGGTTTTCTAAATTGCCCCCAAGTGTGAGGGTGAATGGCTGTGTTTGTACTGGCCCTGCAATGATCTGGCAAGCTGTTTAGGGTGTATCCCAGCTTCATCCAGTGAGTGAGAGTAGATCAAGCAAGACACATCAACTTTAAAATTAAGAATGAAACAAAATGGATGCAGACTATTATTTGGTATGGTATCATCCCAAATAGGTTTATTAGGACATTTTATTGAAACATTTTTGCTCTTTACTAAGATTTTGTCAAACTTACAGTAGCTGGAGGGCATAGAGACCATCAAACACTCCTTTGGGTAACTCGGTGATCTTATTCCCGTACAGCACCCTGTTGGTCAGAGAAAGCAGTATTTGTAATGGAAGTCAGAATTGTACAGACTGATACATATGGTTTTGATATTCCAAGCGAGTGTTTTAAACTGTTTTAAATTGTATGAAATTCAAATCTCTTAATGATGTTCAAATGTTTACTCTTAAAAAGCTAATCCACATGATTAGACGTCTTTAGGTTCAATTTATTACAAACATTTTGACAAGTGACACACACTTACAGAGAGTTGAGGGAACGCAGGCCTTGGAAGGCATCGGGAGCAATCTCAGAAATCTGGTTGTTGCTCAGATCTCTGTGAATGGGGAATGAATGGCAGAGAATAAGAAAGAAAGAAATAGTAAAGGAAGAGGCACTATACGAGTGCTATGACCCGGTACACCCATTCCCTAGTAAAACTTGTATACTAGTCACCCGTGCCTGTCAGCACTCAATCTCATCTGTCTTCTACTGACAGGCAAGAGGCATTTTTTGGGCACCCTGTCTGCACCCATTAACGTGGCTGCCCACAGAGAACTGTGCCTGGGTTATCCAAGGATGCAGTTCCCCAGGGCATGGTTTCTGGCTGGCTCAACCTGTCTGTCCAATGGTGGAGTGATGAGGTGGGATATTACAAAGACACACGGCATTTCCCTCAAACTGGAACACAGTTTAACACACTCCACAGGTTCGTGGCCCTCTGTCAAAACCACAGTGGGCATTCTCTGTCCTAAACGAGACAGAGCTGCTGAGTATTTTCTAACTGTGCCTTAAAAAATGTCTCACAAAAGGAGGAAATCATGTACAACAATCTGGCACTGGCAATTCATTTTAAAGGAAAGAATCTGTCCTTTTAATGAACATTTAGGCAACAACCCCAACAAAAGTCAGCTGAATGTGTTTAAATCAACTACAGACATGTGGCATTGAGTCCTTCAGCCAAATATGTACTTTTCACTTAGATGATGTACTGTTGCACCTCCCAGACAGTTAAACTGATATGATTTGAAGTACATTGTGAGTTTGTCTTTAGGCAGATGTCTGAAGTCTGACTTCCTGCGCACTGTGGAGGGTGAAGAATATGTACATGATCTGGCCAGTTACCCCTCAGCTAGTCATTTTATCCCGAGATGGTCTGAATTCAAGAAACATATAGGTTTCTCCGAGTGACAAAACAACAAGATGACCATAGCTGTCATGTGCATGGAGTCGGCAGACATGTCTAAAATCGGTCTGTGGTTTGTATCGACAGGAATGTTGAAGAACAAACTTTTTCTTTACCACCCTTCCATTAGTGGATTACTTGGACTTTTCCAGCTTGGTGAAAAGTTGTGATGGCAAGTGGGACAGCTGAAAAAGCAGACAGGGTAAAGGGAGGGAAATGCGTGAGTGTTATTTTTACACAGATTAAGCAGTGCCATGACTCGTTTGGTTACTGGGCCAATGCTTTACTGAAGGACAAGCAAGCGGTCTCTGAAATAGAAAAAAAGAACTTCTTCCCACGGCTGCTATTTGAGGGCCAAAACTAGGCAAAAGCCAAAGTTTTTGTGGATGTGGCTGCTGCTTCAGGTCATTCAGGTCATCAAATCTAGACTCTTCTGTCTGGGATGCTTGTCCTCAGATAGTCGTAATCCCATTTGGTTCCAAAGTCAAGCAGGAACTGTTGTATCTTG
This sequence comes from Neosilurus hyrtlii, assembly GCA_028564935.1. Classification (NCBI taxonomy): domain Eukaryota; kingdom Metazoa; phylum Chordata; class Actinopteri; order Siluriformes; family Plotosidae; genus Neosilurus; species Neosilurus hyrtlii. Next base: position 6,194,873 of record JAOUQZ010000032.1, read on the forward strand.
TTTAAAGTAAATGAAGAAAAATTTTTTTTAAAAATGCGCAAAATTCCACCTAATGCCATGTTTTTTCTGTCACACTGACCTACAAGAGTTATGCTCCCTTACAGACTGATCAGTTAACTGACTCATTATTTTGCAAGTATGCAAGTACTTATTCCTTTTGTACAGTAGGTGGTGAAATAAAACCTAGTGTTAAGAAATTGGAATCATAATTGGAAGGTCTTGAGTCGATTTTCGGCTCGATACGCCGAAGTAGAGCTAAATATATTGTATGTGGGAAAAAATAACAGTACAACAGTTTCATCCCGACAAGCCTGTTTCGTGGTTGCCCACTCATCAGGGGAAATCCTGATGTATATATATAAATATGTATAAAATAAATTATATATATATATATATATATATATATATATATATAAATATATATAAAATAAAATATATATATATATATATATATATATATATATATATATATATATATATATATATATATATACACACACTCTACAAAAATATAACGCAACACTTTTGTTTGTTTAAGGCACACCTGTGCAATATTCATGCTGTCTAATCAGCATCTTGATATGCCACACCTGTGAGGTGGATGAATTATC
>JAOUQZ010000032.1:6196162-6211019 GCA_028564935.1 Neosilurus hyrtlii
AAGGCACACCTGTGCAATATTCATGCTGTCTAATCAGCATCTTGATATGCCACACCTGTGAGGTGGATGAATTATCTCAGCAAAGGAGAAGTGCTCACTAACACAAATTTAGATGTGTGTGTGTGTGTGTGTGTGTGTGTGTGTGTGTGTGTTTTCAGAGCGCCGTAAAATGTCTGAGAGCATGTGTTCTTCACTTTTCTTTCTTTCAATTATTGTTTGCTGCCTCCAGGTTGTGCCACAGCTGCAGACCCAACGTTCACTGGTCGATATTGCCTGCCCTCCCTTAGTCTTCCATTTGGTAGTAAATGACCAGCAGCAATGGCCTGATCAGAGTGGACATGTAAGTCGCTGTGGTTGATGGTATACAGGTTTTCCCTCACCCATTAATGAGACGCTTACACTGTTTGGTGCTGTCTTTCCGAGCAGTCCTGGAGCGGCTCAGCCCATAGTGCTGCGATGTATTCATGTAATAATCTTCAATTACAGAAAAAGCTTCAAAAGGATTTTGTTTGTTGGATTGTTTGCACACTGTTTTATGTCTTAGCATGTTATTCTTTTTTTCAAAAACTGGAACGTGACCTTGGATATAAAAATGCACCATATATTTTCAATTTAAATCATAATGCCAATGCCCATGAATATCTATTATGCCATTATGTGCTTAGCTATTCATTTTTAACAGTATGATCAAATAATTCTATAGAATTAGGATTTCCTATTCTATTTACCATTGACATTTGCAGGAAAAAAAGCAGTACAGTTAACAATGGTGCAGCAAATCTAGGCTTGCCTCTTCTTGTTGTCATTTTTATTTTGACACTCCTTTTGTTTAGCAGTGACAGTGATGGGCAAATGTCGACAAAAATTTTGTTTGGAAGCCCACTTACTTTTGTGTCCAATTTCGAAAATACAAGTTATTTTAACATTCTAAATTATTAACCACCTGTCATTTTTTGTGCTATTTTCAGTGATGTCAGGTCAGTAGACTCACATTCGTCGCAGTTTTTTGTAAGGCGAAAACGCTCCTGGTGGGACGGACTTGATGCCGTTCTGTTCCAGTCGTCTGGGGAAAGAGGAGAAAAAATAAGGGAGGGAAGAAGAGAGGGACATTGGTGGAAGTCAGAAAACCAGACAACAAAGAACACCATGGCAACAAAGCTCATTAACATGCAGCCGCTTGGCCCGATTGCATAATGGTCAGGTGCTTCTTGTTATCCAGGCCTCAACAGGATCATATTTACATAATAACAAGTGATCGTGCCAGTGACAATGACACTGGAAATCATAGAAATGCTTGAAATAAGGGAAAGTAATTTGCATTTTCAACTGACATTGTTGGCCTTAGGTTTCTTCCCTTGGCCTGACACACACTTTCTGGGTGTATTTCCCAAAGAACCACAAGCTTACAAAAAATAATAATAATTATAATGATAATAATAAATGTCACTGAATTATATATTACATCTATTTTCCTGAATAACATTCAGTAGGGCCAATTAGCAAAAGGCTGCCCTTACACTCTGTTTTATTTTATGTCGGGATGGAGTCTATCTCAGCCAACTTTGGATAAAGAGCTGGCTCACCAGTCCAGTGCAGGCCCCAACACTCAACCATTGCCAGTCATGCCTACTGGCAATTGAAACAGCCATTAAGCTTAATGGTCACAAGGACGCTGGATCCTATCTCAGCCGACTCAACCATTCACACTCACAATCACCCCTAGAGACAATCTGGAACAGCCAGTTAGCTTAAAGTGCAAGCCTTTGGACAGTGGGTGGAAACCGGAGTACTCGGAGGAAACCCACGCAAGCACGGCGAGAACATGCAAACTCCACAGCGAAACACCCATGACTGGAACCCAGTGCTAACCACTACACCACTGTGACATCCAAAAAACAGAAACAGTGAGAAGAAATTGCAAGGCACAGAACATTACAGTTTGGGTCTTTGGAGGTTGTCAAGAGCAGTATTATTCAGGGCAACGGTTAAATGACTAATAGAAATAAACCTCAGCACCATAATCCCAACGCCTCACTGTAGAAACTTGCCAAATGAACAACTGACGGCTGTTCACCCCACCCATAAGAACCACCACTATGCCTCTACTTCCTTCCAACTTAACTAATGAAACAGCTAAAAGAGAAAGGAAAGCAAAGGTAGGGGCTAATCAAGGTAAGCAAATGGAAATGTCACGTGACTTAGAGTCTAGTTTAAGAGTTACTGAAACAGGGACCCCAAGCAAATTTGAGTCTCAGACATCTGAAATCCCTCAAAGCACCACACTGCTGGCATCATTAGAAACCACAAGTTGTTCTGGCCTCTTTTTACAACCCAGGCAGCCATTATGAGAGTTAGCATTAAGCCGCTTACAATCAGTTCTCGCCATCAATCTTGTCGAGTCTCAAGTCCAGAATCTGTCTCTACGGCTTTAGCTCCATGCACCTGCGCTTGTTTCGTTATGTGACTTACAGATGCGTACTGCTGAAACGCGTATGTATTGTAATTACACACATATTAAACATGTCTCTCTGTGACACACATTGTCTCGTTTCTGTGTCTGACTGTTGATGTACTGATTTACCGAAGTCCTCCTTAAGTTAATTGGGTGCATTTATGTCACCGGCTGACTATGCCTATGTACAACAGTGTGTGTAATGACAAGTTGGAGAGCGCAAAAGGCTCAAATTCAGACTGTTTAACTGTTATTAATCACACATGTGGTGATCCCTTTGCGGAATCTTTATGAATTCGAAGGCTCTAATCAGCGTCAGCTGTGCTGGAAAAAGCCCGGGAATGCAATAAAGGTTTATTTCTCTCACGTTTTGAGAGTCCCATTAGTGGCTATGCGCATGGTGGTATGATTTACATATACATATATATATACATACATATATATATATATACACACACACATATATATATATGTGTGTGTGTGTGTGTGTGTGTGTGTGTGTGTGTGTGTGTGTGTGTGTGTGTATGCATATAAACTTAAGAAGCTTCCCCTTAATGACCACACATTTCACCTCTGCCACAAGGCATAAGCCTTGATCCCCCTAAGCCTTATTAAAAAGAGGGGCAATTTTAAAAGCTGTGAAGTGACCCACACCGTCAGTGCAGACTAAACTGATTCTGCTTGCAGACATAAGCCTGGGTGTCGAATGATTGTGGTAAAAAAGTTTAAAGTGTGGAAAAGTTACAGGTGCGGGCTCATACTTGTTTGAAAAAAACAAAAATCAAACAAAAAAAAAAACCTGTGCAAATTTCACCTAAATGAATGGTGTTGTCAAACAAAACAGTCATGCATTTTGAAGAAAATGTTGTTTCTGACATGTTACTAGACATGAATTGGGTTAATACATTAAGTTTATTAGGGGTTTGAAATGTAATCTTAGTCTCTTTTCATTTGTAATTTGAAAGGTAATTTACAAGTATTTTGGACATTCTTGGCATATTTAGATGGGCGTTTGTGTAAAAATCATGACACGACCCCTTTAAATGTTGTCTTATTTAAATGTGAGCCCTAAGTGAAGCTTGAAGATCAGTGATATTGATATTTTTAATGCAATGAGGGTGATGACTGTGAGGTTAGACTTGCATATTTTTTTTAATTAAGTGAGATATTCTACTTCAAAGATGCATTTTGGGAATTGAAGAAATGTGAATTTAATTGCATGGACAACAGTGGTTTCAGATCACATGATAAAGCTAAGCACATTCCTGTGGCGTTCATGATAGGGTCCAGTTTTCCAAGCATGATATTTGCTTCTTCAGCCTTTATATTAATTTACCAGATATGGTAGCCTCACGTTAGCAGGAACACAATCTACCAAGATCCTTTACTTTCTAGGAATAAATTTCTTAGGCATGAATATGACTACTGTGTAAATCCCACCCTTCCACAAATCAATCTAAGGTTACTTGTTTCTGTCATGATGTAGAGCTCAGGTGATGAATAAAGAAGCTTAGACAATTGGCAGATTGGAATTGATTGAGGACCAGAGCAAAGCTTTCACAAAGACAGGATTGATTATCTCCAGATAAGCTGAGCAGACCTTCCAATCAAAAGGAGACAAAAAGAGAGACACTCATTCAAAAGATCTATAAGACAAAATTAAATAATCAAGGGAGTACAATCAATGCCATTTATCATCTGAGAGCCTGATAGCTACAAGTATCATCCTGATTGGCCCTGATGTACCAGTTTTCTTAAAAAAAAAAGTACAAAGCTTGGACTTTGTCAGGAATCCTAAGAAACTTGATAATGATCCCTCGGCTTCATGCTGATGTACCAAAAATGGGCAAATAAATAAATAAATAACATCTAGTTTGCTGGAGACGCAGCATAACAGCAGACTGAAAAAAAGCATGCTTTTGAAACCCCCAATCTGCAGTAATCATAGACATTACAAATACACTCCCACATAGGCCCAGACCAGGAAGCAGAAAAATAATGACTGCTGGGCTTCTGTGATTTGTTTCGAGGCCATGGGCAAACATGGCTGTCCTGCTGAAATCAAAATCTATTGTATAACAAATTAGGAGAAGAACAGCATTGTGAAACATGAATAAAGTACGGGAAGCAGTGTTCAGGTGGTGCAGTCCTGGATGAACCATGAGATGGGGTACAGCAAGGGCTTCAAAGGGCTTATTATTTATTCATTCATTCATTCATATACTCATTTGCAGAGGTGCTTATTCCTAATAGGGTGGTGGGGAGGCTGAAGCCTATCTTAGCCGACTCTGGGTGAAGATGTGGTGTACACTGAACAGCTTGCCAGTCCATCTCAGGGCCAACACACTCATTTTCTCACCGAGGGGGGAGTGAGAAACAGCCAATTAGCCTAACGTGCATGTCTTTGGACTGTGCTAGTAAACTGGAGTTCCTGGAGGAAACCCATGCAGAATGTCTGTATTGAATTGATGACAACTACGTCATAAAAACAATCAAACTGACAAGCCGGCATACTTTTGTTTTGAGTTTGTAATGAGTTTTAAATACTTGGAAAGTATGTATGAAGCTTATAAATCATAGGGCATGCTTTCATAACTTATTTTGAAAAAGGAAAATATGTCAAGGTCACTGGGGAGAGAAAACTCACTGGACAGCTACAGATGAGTAGATTTTTGAAGGCTTGAGGATGGAGACATGCTAGTTTGGGAGTACGAGTAGATACACTTGATTTAGACTTCTTGAGCATTCAGAGTAAATAAGGTAGGGTAAATATCTCAAACTTTTATTTTGTAATTTTTTAAAGTAGAAATGTATTGCTATAGGTGTATTGTCACCTGTGTCAAGTCGGCCACAGGACTTGTACAGAAAGAGAGCTACTTCAGATGTGAACCCCCTTTCTGGGCTCTCATACCACCTGGGAAGGTTCTGACCTCCTCTGAACACTGCTGCCAAGAAACTGAAAATGGGTCAGGGTTATTAAGCAACACCCATGTTGTGAATGTATTTTTAAACAAGTTTTTTTTTTTTTTTTTTTAATTAAACTCAAATGCAGAAAACCATTGCTGATTTTTGCTGCATTGCCATCAGCGTGTTTCTGCCCTGCAATGGCCTGGCAAGCTGACCAGGGTGTACTCTGCCCTCGCCTAGAGTTGGCTGAGATGGGCGCCAGCCTCCCTGTGACCCTAATTTGGATTAAGCGATTCAGAAAATGAATGGATGAATGAAATGCAGAAACTGGTCCAAGGTTCTTTTTGCTTTTCACATCTTTAAGATGTCATATAAGACGTTTTGCAATTTGTTCACTTTAAAATGGCTTCAAATTCCTTACAAAATATAAAAAATGGTTAGTGTCTTTGAAAAACAGATATAAATTCCTGGTATGGTGTGTTCTAATATTTTCCCCTCACACTCTTTCTGTGAGCGCTCTTACACCTGGGAATAGTATAGAGAATTCCATTCTTACACATTATGTGTATTATAGTAATATCTATTAAATTATATTAGTCCAAGGTAAAACTCAATGTCATTGCAAGATGTGCTACATAATAATGTTGACAGTCTAACCAACGCTACACTTTTTACTGTTACAAAAAATCCAGGGAGGTTTACAGGCCAAGAAAATCCCAAGATCAGGCCAAGACCATATTAGTCTACGGATAAAATATCTTTGCCGCTAGAGCAGCCTGATGGTTTCCTTTGTTTAAGTTGGGCTGTGGATGGATGAATGAGCTGCTAACATGGCCACCCTGTTCTATGGATATGTGCAAAGCTTGCTGAGTGAGTGAGATCCAAAGCCTTTGCTTCAGTACACTTTCCTCCTGATACACACCAGTGCAAATACAAGACCACTACGACACCTTTATCATTACTTGGCTATTTTCTGCATTCAGTCTTCACATTATTAAATGGGAGACATCATGCTTTGTCCACTTTTAAAACATTCAAAAAATGTTGTAAAAGGGTTGAATGAGGATGTTAAACAAATTGAATTCAGTGCATATTTAAGGTTTCTCTTTTAGCTGAATGAGCTTTCACAAGGTTTTCACATATTTTATTTATTTATTTTTTGGGGGCACACTAGTGCATCATGCCATGCTAGGCCTTCTGATTAGCTGACCTAGCCCAACTGACGTACAGCAATAACTCATGGAGCTTTCAGTTGTCGAAAGGCGACCAAGCAGAGCAGAGTAAGCACAGAGAACAATGACCATAAATAGGAGGAGGAAGCCAAACAAGCTGTGTAATGTTTGCATTCAAAATCAGCAATCCTGAATTTTTTGGATTAGGAATCATACTTTGGTACTCCACTGGTGAAAAAAAATAAAACAATAAAGGTCAGAAAATGGTAAGGAATTCTTATCAAGGAATTGTTTAGACCAAAAATAGAGTAAGAAGGATCTGGGTTTAAAGCTCAAGGGGTCTTTGCGTGTGTAAGTTGCATGTTCTTCAACAGGCCAAAGACATTCCATAGGCCACAGACATATAAATTAGGTCAACTGGCTACCCTAAATTGCCTAAAGGTGTAAATTCGAGTCTAAGTGGATGTTTGTTTCTGTCTTAACCCTGTGATGGACTCAAAGCCTGTACAGCTGGTATTGGTTCCAGCTTTCTCCACCACCCTGACGGATAAGCAGCATAGATAATGGAATGATGAGGGGTCCTGTGAAATTTATTTTAGAGTTAAAGGGGTCCCTGGCTTGAAAAAAGCATTTACAACGGTCAAGAAATGTCTAGGCTACCGGAAAGATAACATCTGTCTTCAATCTAGTAGAAATACAGTACTTGAGCAGGTTGTCTCTTGGTGACACAAAGCGTCTTTTGTCTCATACTTTTGCCCGGATCACTTTCCCCAAACTCATTTATAATGGAGGTCTATTCTAATTTTAGTACCATAAAAATCTTTATTAGGTCTAATTGACCTTTATTCATCTGCTGTACAGTTAAATGGTAAAACAGCAGTTCACGAGTCGACTCCAAGTGATTCAAATAATTCATTCAGTGAACAGAATCTTTTGCGAAGAGCCGATTTATAATTAACAGAAACAATTACCACAGAACTTGGTGTAAAGTTCTTTCAGGTTCTTGAAGCAATTTCTGCTTGCATGGGTTTCCTCCCACAGTCCAAAAACATGCACATTAGGCTAATGAGCTGTTCCCAATTTCCCCTAGATGTGAGTGTGAAAAGTTGTGTGAGTGTTGGCTCTGCAAAAGTCTGGCAACCAGTTCCGGGTGTACCCTGCCTTCTCAAGCACTGGCTGAGATAGGCTCCAGCCATAATAGGATTAAGTGGTTCAGCAAATGAGTAAGTTAGCCTATTTGAAGCACATAGATCTGTGGCATAAAACCACTTATCTGGAGTAGTACCCTTTAGCCAAATTATAAGTGAACACATTGTATTACAAATTACTTTTAAGATGAGGATGTGTGTACGTGGGTGTGTGTGTGAAATAAAGACATTATAAGTATTAATATTTTGAATCAGAACACGTTTTGGTAACTAGGCATTTCTAATGCTATTGATTTTATCACTGTAATATACAGCCTTATTTACATTTTTAGTGTTTTGGCGCAGTGAAATCAGTTCAGGAAAAGACTGATGGTGATATCAATTACAAACAATTTTCTTGTTGCTAACATTTTGGCCCGTGACTTACTTTAACACTGCAAATGGTGTAGTGGTTAGGGTTCTGGGCTCTGGGATAATGATCGGGAGGTCATGAGTTCGAATCCCTATCAGACCCCCACCATGCTAAGATCCATGGGCAAGGTCTTTGTCAAAAGTGTGCTTCTGTCCACCCATCACTATAAATGGGTACCACTAAAAATACTGGGAAGGTAACCTACTATTAACTAGTGTTCCATCCGGGAAGAGTTGAACTTTTAGTTGCTTTAGGTTTTGGAAATCGGGATAAGCTCAAGTCTGATGAGCCAGGTGCAAAAGCCCAACAGACTTTACTTTACTACAGTAGTGCTTTGCACCTGTCCTTAGTAATGTCTCCATGGTCAGCCCATCGCTCCTGACACTAGAGAATATACTACCGCCATCTATCTATCTATCCAAGTAAATGAGTACAAAAAAAACCCCTAATGATGGAAATTAATCGAGATGTGATTAAGATGTGATGACACTTCACTAGTGGTGATATAAACTCATCATCTTTTTTTTTCCTGAACCGCTTAATCCTTAATTAACACCCATCTCTGCCAACTCTGGGCTAAGGCAGAGTACATCCTGGACAGCTCGCCAGGCATCTCAGCTGAGATGGGCACCAGCTTCCCCGCAACCCTAATTAGGATTAAGCAGTTCAGAAAATGAATGAATAAATGAATTTTGTTTTACTATTAAAATCTGCTTTGTGACAATGTCAACTGTAAAAATGCACTATACAAATAAAACTGAATTGAACTGAATAATTATTTTTTCTGTTCTCCAATGGATTATGTACATAGTTCTGACATATCTTGCCACTTTGATTAAAAAAATATAAGATAACTATTTATTACTAGTCACTTCTGAATACTGTATTCACTACTGCTGCAGTCTGTCTTGCACCATAGAGCTAGTTCTAATCACTGATATTTTAGTACCCCAGGTAGTCAAAAGACCCCAGCCTTACTAACCATTATCATGGAAACAAACCCTTTATGGGTAACACTCACTTAGTGGTTTGGGTTATGGACTACTGATTGAAAGGTTCTGAGTTTGAACCCTGAGTAAGACCATTTGTCATTTTTGGATAAAAGCTTCTGTAAAAATAAATAAATGTAAAGGTAACTAAGTTAATTTGAGTAGTCTGTGTTTTAGTTTTAAGTTTAGTTGATTTCCGAAAGCCATAATAAAATAGCAATACACATAAAATACTAAATTAGAATTCGCTATTTTGTAGGAGTCAATAAAATTTAGTTTGGTTGTGTATCAGATATCAGAACCAGATAAACATGAAAATTTAGGAATTGTTATTTTTCAGAATTTCATATAGAGGAAAATGTAAAATAATAATAATTTTAAAAAGGGTTTAGCAGGATGGCACTCTTATAAACAAATGTATAATCTTGTATAATATAAAGATATTATCATAAGACATTTCCTAGAAGTAGTCAGTTATCTTAACCATGGCCTTCGTGCCCTAGGCAACATCGGCATGCAGATAAGCCACCGTCTGTTTCAAAGTAATTGCTCACATATGTTCATTGCATGAAAAGGGCAAGAGGGGAACACAGTCAGATGCTCAGGCTCCCTGAGGATGATGTATGTACATTATGTTATGCTTAAATCTGGGAAGTCTGAAAAGCCATGATTGCTCCATAAACAAAATGAATTGAACATGGGATCGTTTTGGCGACACACTTTCACTTCAAAGTTGTGATCAGATGCCAAATTCAATAGAAAATATTGAGTTCTTCAGAACACATGATGGAAAAGCTGTTCAATAAGCCAGTTATCACATGAATACCAACAAAGATCAAAAGATGATAAACAAAATCATGTAGATCTTTTAACATGCACACAGTATCAGGAGGTTTTAACATACATAAAACTTCATTTGCTTTTCTTCTTCCCATATATATATATAAAGGTTGACTGGACATTTTAAAATAATATTTAGTTGTTCGTGGTCTTTTTAGATGTTAGCTGCTTACTTACTGAGTACGGGGTCTGTACTAAAGTCGAGAAGCTGAGATTTCTCTGTTAATAAAGTTAATACGCAGTTTAATTTATGGTAGGGTGACACAGTGGCATATTGGGTAGGATATCTGCCTCACAGCAAGAAGGTCCTGGGTTTGAGTCCTAGGCTGCTTGGGCATTTCTGTGTCAAGTTGGCATGTTCTCACTGTGTTTGTGTGGATTTCTTCCAGGTACTCTGGTTTCCTCCCACAGTCCAAAGACATGCACATTAGACAAACTGGCTCTTCCAAACTGCCCCAGCTGTGGGTAAGTGTGTGTTGGCCCTGCGATGGTCTGGCGAGCTGTTTAGATTTTACCCTTCCTTCACCCAGAGGCTGAGATAGGCTCCATCCTCCCCGTGACACATTATTTTATGGCATTTTAAAATGGCATTCTTGTTTATACGGAGACAGGATGCATATGCAGAATGAGGAGTTTATTGTAAAGTGGAAACCCAAGAGATACTAGAAGCAAAACCCAAAATAAAACATGGAAGTATAGCATGAAGCTGGCTAACAAACTAAGCAAAAAGAGCACAAGGTAAAGAAAGCACCAAGAAGAAGGAATATACTGAAAACCAAGGCCGATGGCGTGATGGCCACTGAAAGGCGTAATGCTCCACACATTGGTCATGTCAGAAGAGATTTTATGCCCACTTCCTAATTGCGTTTGGGAACACCCCCACACCTGGGAAATGCAATTCACTGGTGAAGCAGAACTGGTGTTCTGACTCTACCAAAGTCCTTAAAGACATCGATAAAGACTATTTGTTCAAAAACGTGCAAGTAACACTAGACACTAGTAGTAGTAGTTGTAGTAGATCATTTTGATCTCAGTTTGTTTGATACTCACATTTCAGCCATGTTTTCAGGTAGGTTGCCCGGGATGGTCGTTAGCCCTTTACCCCTGCAGTCCACTATGTTATTGCTGCAGGTGCACATGACAGGACAGGAGCCAGAAGCAAGATTGCATGTCTGTGGACTGGAATTGTCTGAATGACCTGCAAACATTAACACAAAGCCATATTGCAGATTTTCTTTTACTGTGCTGTGAGGTATACAAAACTATATGTATATCAATGTAGAGAATCTGCTTCACAAAAAAATGAAAATTGATTGTTAATAGCACTGAATATGCTTAATTTATTTAGGCATAACATTAACATGTATTAAAGACTATGGTGAGTCTTCCTCTTGTCTTGTTTAAGCAGCAAAGCAGTGATATGCAGTGTTCAGCACTGACCACAGAGGGAAGGATTGTGGCTTTGGCTTGAGGCACTATTAGCCTTGACAAGTCCCTGGAAAAATGAGGTTCAGGCCTAAGCCTTTTCCGTTCAACAAGTTCCATGTCAGTCAACTAGAAGTATATGCCACTTTGAGGGATTCTGACATCAAACTTATGGAATTAAAAATAAAACAGAAATAGACTGTTGTTTGTATTGCCAGTATCTTGGCAATGCCAAGGACGAGCTCGAATCACCTCTAGTGCGATACGCTGCATATTAAAGACGCATTAATGCAGTCCACCCCCCCAAGGGAGCACTTTGAAATACGCCCAATCAGCACTTCTCACCACATTTCAGCGCTTTATCCTTTGCTTCAGAAGGAAAAGGGCATAGCGATGTGCATACACTATGATCGTCTCTGTCCCTGTTCTTTCCTGATACTTTTTGCTCTGCAACTGATATAAGAACATAGCACTGCACTGTGATACCCTCTAGACAGGCTAACCTAGAAAGCGAATAAAACAGACTTTTAAATAGGCTAATTTGCACTGCATAAGAAATCTGGTCCTTGGGAGCCTTTCGACCAATGAATATTTGATTTGTTTCTCTCTCTCTCACACACACAGAGTTCTGGTTGTGCCGGTTGCCTACTGGTTAATTCATAACCAGAGAAACTCATCCGGCATGCGGAAAGTCAGGAAAGGCACTAGATAATGAAGGAAAGTAGAGTCCAGGGGAGAAAGCCAAAGACAAAGAAGCATCACAGTAGGCATCACACTGCCTAAAAATCTGCTGAATCAGGAATAATTCTTAAATAATGGGCAAATATTGGGGTAATTTTATTTTATTTCCATGTAACACCTATTAGGTAACAACAGATTAATGCAAGTCGCACAAACAAATCTGGATTATTAAACTACTCATGTTAATGAAGGTGTGTGCGCCCGTCTGGCACCATCTATCTAAATTGCAAACACTTTTCCCTAGTGTGTCTGGCCATACTATGTGGAATTGTACACATAAGCATCACACTGTGAAATTCCCGGCACTAATTCATGGCCCATTGACTTAATTACAAATACTTAAATGCTTAGACTATCTAAAATCCATGCTTTTAGCTACAGCTTTGACAACAGAATGTGGATACAGCATTAAGTACTTCTCTGTTACAAAACAAACACAATAAGAAATAATACGAGATAAAAGATAATACAATGTTGTGCTATTTGGAAAGAAAGAATCAGAATACATAAGAGACTTAGTAAGAGCCTTCCCACTATCCCGGTAGCAACGTGTATCCTTCTCATGCACCTATTCCACCCTGAATCCCACACAGGTGTCTGCTCATATGTAAACATGCACACATATACACACTTCTCCCTGTATTAAAGCAGCCAACATGCATTTATGTGTCAGCAGGTTGCACAGTAATGATCTGTGCACTGCGAGTTCATGTACTGGTCAGGACTCTAGAGACATGGTTTAAGTCTCTTTGTCTGGCCAATACAGATGAATATTTTAGGCTTGTGGATTGAGTTTCGGGGTGGCATTGTGGTGCAGTGATTAGCACAGCCGCCTCACAGCAAAAAGGTCCTGGGTCCGAATCCTAGGCGCGGGCGTTACTGTGTGGAGTTTGCATGCTCTCGCTGTGCATGTGTGGATTCCCTCTAGGTATTCAGGTTTCCTCAATCAGTCCAAAGACATGCACATTAAGTTATCCGGCTGTTCCAAATTGCTCCAGGTGTGAGTGTGAATGTGAGTGCAAATGGTTGTTTGTTTGTTGGCCCTGCAATGGACGTAAACTATTCAGGGTGTATAAGAAATTGCAGAAATTTTAACCTTTTAAAAGGTTAAAGTTTATTTCCTCTTTTCAAACAGCTTTTATGTTACATTCACATGCTCTAATCTCAGGGTTCGTATGAGTCATAAACAACACAATGGATTTTGCAGCATAAATGCAACATGATGTATACTGCCCCCATCGACACCCCCCCCCCCCAAAACAAACATTGCGCACTATACTATTTTGCCAGAACACCGATGGCATTGTTTCAACAAACTTAATCAACATCACAACATTTATTTCCCTACAGGGTGTGGAATTGATGAGGGAAAATTTAACCACTCCCTAACGTCTTCTCCAGCACATCCCAAAGCCTTTCAATAGGGTTAAGGTCAGGACTCTGTGGTGCCAATACATACGTGAAAATTCCTCATGTTCCTCATGTTCACTATCTGAGCCCCAATTTTATACCCATGCCATCAGGGAAGGAAAATGTCCATTGATTTGATAACCTGGTCATACAGTACATTCAGGTATCACCTGACTTCGACCTGACCAACTGAAGCAACAATGCTTTGGTGATTATGCACTGTAATAAAGGCTAAAGGTGCTCCAACAAAATATATATATACATTTTTTATTTTGCCTGGGCAGTGTATGCAGTTTTGCTTTCTATGTGTTTGCTTTATCTTCTGCTCTGAGTCTCGCCTGTAGCTTCGTTCTCACTGTCAATAAATTGTTCATATCCTGTCATGCTGCATACTTGTGTGAAAATCACAAGGCATGTGAGAAGGTTCTCAGTCCCCAACCTGCACTGACTCCATGATCTTCCCAAACTCAGCTGCTCTGACTTCCTCTGAGTAATTAATACAAGGCCTAGTTCTGTCTTAAAGAACCTTGTACTGCTTGCATAAGAACAGAAATCATTGTCTCACTAGAGGCCATTGGGGCCCCAAAGGAACAAGGTTAATGGCTCATTACCTACAAAAGCGGTAAATATAATCAGCTGCATGGGAAAGTACATCCAAAATTTACACTAAAGATGGAAACAGTATACGATATTTCTTCACAGGACTCTGTAGGGTTTTATTTGATGCCAATGAGTACACTGAGGGAGAGCACAGTGGTGTAGTGGTTAGAACTTTCACCTCACAGCAATAAGGTCTTGGGTTCTAGACCCATGGCTAGCAAAGGTGTTTCTGTGTGGAGTTTGTCTGTTATCGCTGTGCATACATGGGTTTCCTCTTACAGTTTAAAGACATGCACATTAGGCTAACTAGCTATTCCAAATTACCCTAAATTGTGAATGGATGTTTTCCTAGAGAACAGGTTCTGCAGGGGGCTTGCAACCATCTTAGGTAAAAAAAAAAAAAAAAAAAAAAAAGAAATATGAGGCCCAGTTCACCATGGGTGCTTAATTGGAAGTGAGTTAGTCTTGGGGCCGGTGGTGTAATGGTTAGGATGCTGGGCTCATGACAGAGATTTTTTGAGTTGCTTTTCATTCTCAAATTTGTCGTGTGACATTCGTGACACCATATTGTGCTCGCCTGATTCTTGAACTCATCGCAAAAATTTCTTTAAATATGTTAAAGTTTCCACGAATGTCGTAAAACGAGGCTCTGATGCGGAATAGTCTCAAACTGTTCTCAAATAGAGGGCAGCACGGTGGCGCAGTGGTTAGCACGTCCGCCTCACAGCAAGAAGGTCCTGGGTTCGATTCCCAGCTCGGGC
>JAOUQZ010000032.1:6211119-6223397 GCA_028564935.1 Neosilurus hyrtlii
TGTGATGGCCTGGCGAGCTGTTCAGGGTGTACCCCGCCCTCGCCCAGAGTCGGCTGAGATGGGCGCCAGCCTCCCCGCGATCCTAAGTAAGAATAAGCGGTTCAGAAGATGAATGAATGAATGAATGTTCTCAAATAGTTTTTTTGACATCCGCAAACCAATTAGAAATGACTCGCAAAATAGTTGCAG
This sequence comes from Neosilurus hyrtlii, assembly GCA_028564935.1. NCBI lineage: Eukaryota > Metazoa > Chordata > Actinopteri > Siluriformes > Plotosidae > Neosilurus > Neosilurus hyrtlii. The sequence continues at coordinate 6,211,309 of JAOUQZ010000032.1, forward strand.
AAATTGCAGAGCAACCTTGCAACTTTCACGCTATAAATTTATATAAGCCGCAAAATATTTGCTTGCATGTGGAGTTGCAAAACATCTTGTCGCGAAATTTCAAAATTCACAAAAAAAAAAAACCCAAAAAATAAATAAATCTATTATTTGCATCTGTCACTTCTCTATTGCACCTCTAGTGTGATCACCCCCTAAGATAACCTGGGCTGGGTCTCAACCACACGTGTGCCTGTGTACCTAGCAGTATAAAGGGGTACCAGTAAAAATACTGGGAAGGTAACCTGTGATTAACTAGCATTCCATCCAGGTGGAGTTGACCTCCTAGCTTCTTCAGGCTGTGGAAACTGGGATAAGCTCAGGCCTTTTTTGCCATAAGAATATATTTAAATCTGCCACCAAATAATTGCTGGTTTAATGAGGGAGTGCTATCAAATAAATACTCCAAAAACTGTTGGTAATTTTTTTGAGTGGCTAATATTTTCAAGATTTAGAAGCTGGGCTGAAGTGAGCTGTCAATCCTCTTGTTCCATAAAGCCGTTTAGATGCAGTTAGGAGCTTCTGTATCACATCTGCTAGAGCAGAGATGACCTTGCATACCGTGCTGGTTCTCATACAAGCTCTGCTTGCTTTGAGTGAAGTGAGGGAGTCACCTGCTATCATGAACCTCTGTATAGGAAACACCAGCCCATATCTCCATTCTTTTCTTTTATTCTGGCATATCAAAGAAAATAAAGACATTTGCTTCAAATGTATGAACCGACACCATCCACATACTTGTGTACGTCATTTCTGTTAGCGTTGATTTTAAGCAGTACAGAGTTGGACAGTTTGGAGGCAAAAAAATATCGCGACGATGGAAATTGTGGTGGCACAGTGGCGTAGCGGCTAGCACGTCTGCCTCACAGCAAGAAGGTCCTGGGTTGAAGTTGCGTTGTAGATAGCGGTGGTCTGTTAGGCTGTTAAATACATTTCAACATATAGATGGGGAATTCTTTAGTTCTGCTTGCTCACAGACTTGTTGTGGCACGAACAGCATGTGATTGAAAACAGCTGGAAAGGTGGTTGAAAAAGAAAAAGGAGTTACCTGAACAACTGAACTCATGTTTCTGGATTTCGGCCACGTTGATCCCACGGAGCTGTGCTGGAGATGAGCACTGTGTGAACAGACCAAGGGTAGGCCTTTGACGCAGCCACTGGGACAACCAGGACAGCTGACAATCGCAATTCAGATTATTTGAATGCAGACGGCTGAAGGAGGAAAACAAATAAATTGGAAGTAATAAATTAGGAATACTGTTATATTTACCAGATTTTTTCACTACTTGGTTTATTATTAAACATTTTGTAAAAATCAGCCTCAATGGCAAAACCAAACAGTCATGTCTGGATTGAACTAAAATTATCCAAATGTAGCCTTCTTTACACAAGACTATCGCATCTTAATACAGAAACCCTAAACAATAGCATCTAATGTCTTATAATCTGAAGACAAAAATAAGCTGTATTTGAAATTGTGGGTGGCAGTCATTTTTTTCACCCTTTATAATAATTTTGGAAAGCAGTCATCTTTATTTCAGCATGCATTCACATTTTCTAATTATATATACACAATAGGGTCAAAGGGGGGTATTCATTTCTAGAACTGTTTGCTCTGAATCTTCTGAGGATCAACTGAGGAAATGGTTTCTGGCATGGCTACAAACCATAGTGTGGCTTATGGCTGGAATGCTACAGTGTGTGCCTTCTGGCCTAAAGTAGTGTGGGACAATGGTCTCAGTCACTGCCTGCTGAGCTGGATAAAAAAAAAAAAAAACTCTTAGTAAATAAAAATGTCATAAAAGTTAGCGGAGTAGTGTGCAGAGAGACCCTGCGCTGCTTTAAAGTTCTAAAATTAATATTTCAATCTGTTTTTGTCTCTGACGTGTCTGCATTCCTTTGTGTCGCAGGGAAAAACTGTTTTCTGATCAGAAAGGACTAATATGTTCAGTAAGGGTGTTTAAGGATTTGAAAATAACTCTGAATTTTCATTAATTTTCAGAAAATAACTGAATTTTCTGGTCCCAGTCTGTTCTCAGCCTCTGACTTATGACATAAACACTGGCCTGAAGATAAGGCTGACTAGCACTACATATTTGTGTTATGCAATGGTATTATAACACAGTTAAAAAAAAAAAAAAAAAAAAAAAAAGAGTATGCTTGCTTGTGTATATTTTTATCATTCACAAGAATTTACTGTGAAAAAATAAATGTAAAGGCTAGAAGTACAGTTTTTTTACATAGAGCTCATTTTGCTTTGACTACAGGCAAAAAAATAAATTTGAGGTTATTATTTAGTGACCTGGAACTCTGTGTGTGTGTATGTGAGTGTGTGTGTGTGTGTGTGTGTGTGTGTGTGTGTGTGTGTGTGTGTGTGTTATACTCACAATGTCCTCAGTTTGGGCATGTGGTTGAAGCTTGACACTGGTATGGCACTGATATTGTTGTTATTTAGTGTTCTGTGAAACATCAAGCAAAATGATCTGCAATTAAATTTCATCCTGCCAAAAACTTCTCCTCTTTAATTACCATGACTTAGAACATAAACAGGCCATGCATCATTCTTTCCATTTTCAATTGAGTACAAAAATCTGTTTGATATCTGGACACAAAAAACTAATAATGGTTTTAGTTTAGTAATAGTTGCCTTATAATGGTGTACATATAGATATTCTCTTAAGAAAGCCAAAACTTTTACTACTTAAATGTTCAGGTTTGAGGGTTTGTTAACATTTTGGATCGACCAAGAGCACTGTATGGTTATACAATAACAATTAATTCTCAAAAATACCACTTGCCTAATAATTGTGCACACAGTGTAAAGTACTGAGAGCTTGCTGTACAGTAAGGATTGTAAAGTAAATTAATATTACAATAGTCATTACATTTACATAGACAGGAACTTTCCAATAGGTTTAACACCAGAATCTATTTAGATAATTAGAAATTCAACTCTGTCTTCAAGTTAGACAAAGCATGCATGTGTCCGAGTACCCATAACACGAGAAAGGTCAGTGAACGCGTGTGTTCGCTCCACCAGTCCCCCTTTGGCACAATTTTCAGTCTCTCATGGAAAGTTCCTGTCTATGTAAATGTAATGACTCTTATTTAATATTAATATAATATTACTAATAATATTACTTTATTTTAGTACAATTTCCCTAAGCTTTCTCAGTAAAGGCGGGCTGCTTGAAGCATGCTGATTCTAGTTCCAAGGCACACAATCCAGAAAAATGACATATCAGAATTGACTTAACATCCCGGAGCCTGTTTTTTTTTTTCTCCTTTTGTATTTTTGACTTGAACATGACATATTTTATTTGTCTTTGTGTCCGATTATCAAACAAATGATGAAATAAGTCATTTTTTGTTCATTTTTCAATTTTTACTTAATACTGAACACAGACCATGAACTTAAACCTTTTTTTATTCTCTATTTCTGGTCTCGACTCACTACTCTTCTTTGCTTCACACTTGTTTATATTCGGACTGGTTTATGCCATTAAAATTCATCGTTTTCTAAGGATATCACCTTTCTTGCCTGCCATTCTTCTATCACCTGCCTCTTTCACCCTCCTGGAGGGCAAGTAACACCCCATCTCTTGCAGATGGAGAGTAACACAGAGCAAAGAGCCAAACACTGTCAAGCACCACATGCCAACCCAGAATGTTAAGAGGTGCGAAATTTTGGAAATTGCTTTTTGGAGAATGTCTGTTTGCAAGCCTAGGGGAGTTTATGCAGGTTTATGAAGTCTCGGTTCGTGTCTGGCAGGGTGTGATGATTTCCTAATAGGAAGCAGAGATCGCTTTTGTTCCCATAGACCTCTGCTGGAGGTCATTTTTCAGCCCTGTTCTATGTCCAAACACACACACACACACACACACACACACACACACACACACACACAAAGCAATATAGAGCAATATGGCTAAAATCCATTCACTACTTCAGCGCCTGTCAGATGTATGATCTATGATAAAGATCTTTGGGCTAAAGGAAAAGGGTTTTCACTACATCTGTAACATATGTGCGATTACCATGTGTCCATTGAGAAACTCCACTGAAAAAGAACTGATGGTTTGTTGACTTAAAACTCAAGAAAAAGAAATAATGGGAAAAGGCAGTTGTCGGTGCTGTAAATGTATTTTTGTATAAAGTTTTAATGAATTTGTAATAGGAGGCACTGGGTTCCAGTCATGGGCTCAGCAAAGGCATTTCTGTGTGGAGTTTGCATGTTCTTTCCGTGCTTGTGTGGGCTTCCACCGGGTACTCCAGTTTCATCCCACAGTCTAAAGACATGCACATTAGGCTACTTGCCTGTTCCAAATTATCATCAGTTAGCCATAAACTATCAAACTGTTGCCTTATGGACTGAAATTATATTTTATCTTGTGAAGATGGCATGTTTTTATATCTTGATATGATCTCTAAGCTTCTGTTGTGTGCTTCATGCCAAGGTCTTGATTTGCCCCAGTTTTAATTTTGTTTGTTTTATTAATCTTGCTTTAACTGGGTTTGTTTGAGTGGCAGACATTTTAACAAAAGCTTGCAGTTGACTTTGTCTCTATTAAATAATACAATAAATGTTTGTTTTATTTTTTAAAAATGCACCATTTAATTAAAATAATCATAATAGGTTTAATGGAGAAAATCCAAAAGAGAAAGTCCAAGGCAATTTATTTAGATGGCTAATACCCATTATCTATATCATTATCAGATTTAACTCTTTTTATCTATTATAAAATGAGCTGTTTGTGTGTGTGTGTGTGTGTGTGTCTTAATGAATGAGCATGTATATAACTTACAAAACCTCCAACCCTCGAAGTGCACGGAATGCTCCATCCTCAATACAACTGATGTGATTTTTGTCCAACTGGCTGCAGATTCAGAAAAAAAATGGATGAAAAAGACAGAAGTTTAAGGATTCACTTGTTCAAAATGGTTTCATCACACACACACACACACACACACACACACACACACACACACACACACACACACACACGTGTACACAGCTTTGAACTAGATCAATACACAAACTATTCCAATATTCAGGAGGTACAAACGAAAGTGATGAGCAATGCAGAATGTCCCATCATCTTACACCAACTATTTTTTTCTTCTGCCTTTTAATAACAGTCATTCCCATAAGCAAGAGCTTATTAGATGCGGGAACTACGCTCACTGCCCGGAGAAATCAATATTGGTTTAGTCATGCTGAATAGCAAGACCGCTTTAGACCTAAATCAGTTCCCAGCGGCTCTCCATAATAGCTCAATTATGAATTATCTCCTATTGATAGAGACAGTGTATAGGCCATTAATTATATCTTTGCTAGAAGGCACATGAGACTTGAAGGTCAAAAGTTGTGTGCCCTTTTACCAAACTACACTATTAACATGAAAGATAGACAGCTATATATAAAAAAATATATTAACTGCCTATTAACTGGATGCGAGGTCTGTACAGGGAAATCTGAGCCCGAGGCCTTTAGGTACTAACTGAGTGATAGTGAGAGAGAGAGAGAGAGAGAGAGAGAGAGAGAGAGAGAGAGAGAGAGAGAGAGAGAGAGAGAGAGAGAGAGAGAGGGGGGGAGAGAGAGAGAGAGAGAGAGAGAGAGAGAGAGAGAGAGAGAGAGAGAGAGAGAGAGAGAGAGAGAGAGAGTGGGCTTAGAATAATTTTTTAATATTTTTGTGTAGACAGGATGCATACATTAAATGAGGAGTTTATTGTTAACTGTCAACCCAAATTGAAACAAGTAAGCCAGCTAATAATGTAAGCAAAATGAGCACAAGGCAAAGAAAACACCAAGAATATGGTATATAGTGAAAACTACAACACAACAGGGACAACCAAGGCTGATGGCATAATGCTCCACATGTCATTAATAAGAAGAGAACTTAAATCCATTTCCTGATTGTGCCCCTGAAAATGCCGCACACTCTGAGAAACACAATTCCTCAGTGGATCCAAAGAGGCATTGCGACACTACCAAACCCCCCAGAAGTGGGTGAGGTAAAATGCCTGAAGAGAAAAATCATAAATTGCTTATTAACCTGGTTTTAATAAATGACAGGTAGCTTTTGGCTTGATTCCCTTTTAAGGAACGATAGGTGGTAAGGATTACGCAGTTCAGCTAGCTAACAGTGAACTTGCAGGGCGGTATGCAACTGGTTCATATTTGAATCTGTGCGTCGACCAACCAGCTTGCAAGTACTGTCTTTTTCATATAATACAATAAATATTAAATGAATCAGAGGTTGTACTTACAGGTTCTTGATGTCTGTAGCTCCACGGAAGGCCTTGCGGGGAATGGCCTGGATGAAGTTCTCACTTAGGTCTCTGTTAAAACAAATAGGGATATTACTCAAAAGCCCCGAAAACCTGTCAGCATAATAATAAATTGATTCCCGAACCCAAAAGCAGTGTCATTTATTAAAGTAAACCTGCAAGCTGTCACTATACAAGTGGCAGCACAATACTTTAAAGTGGTTTTTAATCTCATTTCCATCACAAACATCCACAAAGAACCAGTCCTGACTGAACCAGTGTGATGTGCCTTTCAGCATGGAGGGTTGAACCCATTTAGCTTGTTCTAAAAGCCATTGATGGTGCTATTTGTGAACAGTGTTAGAGAGTGTGGATGGCAAGGTGGAGCAAGAAGGAGCATAGAAGACAAGAAACAAACCCAATGGGGCTAATTAGTGTGAGCTTTTGTTCCAAGGTTCAGTGGGGAGCTCAACACTTTCAGTCAGGGTAGTTATCATGCCCCACACTCTCTACGACAAATAAACCAATGTACATGCTTTCTCACAGAATGGACTCTTTTGTATTACCTAGTGGTCCTTTTGTATTAGCAAATTACCATAATCCATGAATAACAACATCAATAACCTTGGGTCCAGTCTAAACTATATATCGATGCACCAGTTTCATTTGTACCCCTTTACCACATCCATCAGCAGATGAATTAATCTTACAAAGTGGTGGTTCACATTTTAATTAAATTCATGAAATTGATGACAAACAAGTTTGTATTATAAGAACAATTATTTAACAGCAAGAACGTGCTAGGTTCAATTCTTAAGCTTGGGCGATTTTGTGAGGAATATGTTCTCCCTGTCCTTGCATGGGTTTCCTCCTACAACCCAAATACATGTGCACATTAGCTCTGATCAAGCACTTAAACACATCAAATCAGGCTTGGTCCTTAGTCTGGCGGGCTATTTGCCTTCACCCAGTGTAGGCTGAGATAGGCACCAGCCTCCCCGTGACCCTTGTAATGAGCTCCAATAATTGTCACTGTAACAATTTGGTCTGTATTGCTGCATGTCTAGGTTAACCTAACACAACATGCCATATTGCATTATAATAAAGATTCCAAACAAAAAAATTATTTAAAAGGTGATGGTGTGCACCGTGTAGCTTTGGATAAACAACCAAGGAGATCCCTAATTGTCTTATTATACACGCACAGATGCAGATTCTTCAAGAACCTCTGTGTAATGTGCACAATGCATTTGTTTCACACATGTACTGTATTAATAAATAATTACATTTTCGCTATCTGTTTTTGTTTTCTGTATAGAGAAGCACTATTTAAAATTTTAAAAAGGGCACAACCACTTAAGATTACAAATCATTCATTCACAGGCTGCACGGAGGCGTCTCACTGCAAGAAGGCCTGGGTTCAATTCCTGGGCTTGGGGCATTTTTGTGTGGAGTTTGCATGGTCTCCCTGTTCTTGCATGGGGTTCCTCCGGGTACTCCAGTTTTGTTTCGCAGTCCAAAAACATGCACATTAGGCTAATTGGTTGTTTCAAATCGCCTCTAGGTGTGAGTGTGAATGTTTAAGTGTGTGTTGGCCCTGTGATTGTCTGGCGAGCTGTCCGGGTGCACCCCGCCCTTTCCCAGAGTAGGCTGAGATGGGTGCCAGGCTCTCCGAGTCCCTAATTAAGAATAAGCAGCTTAGAAAATGAATGAATGAATCATCAACTGCTTAATTCTTCTAGGGTCACAGGAAGGCTGATGCCTATCTCAAAAAATCTGGGGAAAGGCAGGTTATATACACCCTGAACAGCTCCCCAGTCCATTGTAGGGCCAACACTCACAACCATTCTCACTTCCACTCAATTCACACCTAGAAGCAATTTGGAACAGCCAGTAGCCTAATGGGCATGTCTTTGGATTCTTGGAGGAAACCAGAGCACCTGAAGAAAACCCATGCAAGTATGCAAACTCCATACAGAAATGACCTTGTCGAGCCTGGGCCACGAACCTAGGACCTTCTTGATGTGAGGCGGACATGCTGACTATCGCACCACCGATTCCAATTCACACATTGCAATGAAGGAATTATTGACATTGTTTTTTGTGATATCCCAATAATCAAGGTTTGGGTAGAATTAGCCGAGGCCTATGCCACATGCCTCAATTGGGATTATTCTATATATCACCAACCTCATTTAATAATAGATTATGATCTAATATTCTTTATTTAGAAGCTTTAATATAAGTGAGGGTCAAACATCAAAACAATCAACCATTTCCGAAATCCGCATTTATCCATGTATACTTATGGTCACAAGCTTTGGGTAGTGACCGAAAGAACAAGATTGTGGATATAAGCGGCAGGAAAGGAGCTTCCTTCGCAGGGTGGCGTGGCTCTCCCTCATAGACAGGGTGAGAAGCTCGGCTATCCGGGAGGAGCTCGGAGTAGAACCGCTGTTCCGCCACATTGAGAAGAGCCAGTTGAGGTGGCTCAGACATCTGATTAGAACGCCTCCTGAATGCCTCCCTGTTGTGGTGTTTCGTTCAGGTCCAACTGGGTAGAGACTACGGGATCAATACGCCGGAGGGACTATGTCTCTCGGTTGGTCTGGGAACGTCTTGGTTGCCCCCACGGAAGAGCTGAAGGAAGTGGCCAAGGAGAGGGACATCTGGAGCTCACCACTCAAGCTTTTGCCCCCACGACCTGACCCCGGATCAAGTACGAGAAGATGATGATGAAGATTTTCCAAATTGTATTCATGTGGATTACATACTTTATATTCCAACCAATAAAAAAAGAGAAAATGGTTTTAGAATTTTGACAGTTTGTATATGAGCATTAATGCAAGAGCAGACCGCTGTACCACCAGTGGAGTTCAGCCATGTATGTGATGTCCTGTTGTGCTATTAATTGGATTGAGGTGGGTTTTTTTTTAATGGACTACTTTTCTTTTTTCACACTTCAGTGATGTTTGACTGTTAATTGCACTCTTTTATCTATCTGAGAATGAACAGACAGCAAACGTGACCTGATGTTCATCACAGCACTACAACAAAGCATTCTGCATAAAGCAGAAGAAAAAAAGAACTGGCTGTAATTTGTTCCTGTCACTCCTTTAGTTCTGTGTTTGTATTTGGTTCAGTATTGGTTAGAATGTTGATGACACCCTTAAAACAAGGGGTAAATGCTAAAAAAGAAAAAAAAATCAAAAGAAAAAACTAAGTGAAAATATGGACAAACTGCAAATCAGCATCGTAAATCCTGTTAGTACACGCTAACATGATTGGTGAACTCCTCCAAGGCTTTAGAGGGTAGGATGGGGTTAGTTGGAGTGGATTATGAACTGGGGTTTTAGGCAGGGGGCTAATTGTATGCCTTCGAACAAGATAATGAGAATGCTGAGGATGACAAATGTGGTTTCTCTCTCTCTCTCTCTCTCTCAATGTGTAATAGAAAAATTATTGAGTCTAGGATTGGTGGAACTTCAGGAAAGGACTTTAGGAAAAAATTTTAAATGAGGGATGTGGGATTGAAGAAGGGATGACTGATTTTGAAAAAAATGAGAACAACGGCTTGCATTGCTTAGAGATGCGTTAAATGTAGTTGCTTCATTCATTCATTTTCTAAGCCGCTTATTCCTAATTACGGTCGTGGGGAGGCTGGCACCCATCTTAGCCAACTCTGGGCAAGGGCATGGTACACCCTGGATAGCTCACCAGGCCATTGCAGGGCCAACACACACACACAACAATTCACACTCACAGCTAGGGACGATTAGGAACAGCCAATCAGCCTACTGTGCATGTTTTTGGAATGTGGGAGGAAACCAGAGTACCCAGAGGAGACCCATGCAAGCATGGGGAGAGCATGCAAACTCCACACAGAAACACCCGAGCCTGGGAATCGAACCCAGGCCTTCTTGTTGTGAGGCAGATGTGCTAACCACTGCACCACCGTGCCGCTTATAGTTGCTTCAAATAAATATATTTATTTTTTAAGACATAAGAGGGAGTTCTACGGGTTAAGCATGATTTGGCATAGTTAGTGGTGGGTGTTTTGCTGCAGAAATGATTCACCGTGTATATTAGTGTTAAGCTGTGAGAGTCACTCAGCAAACCACAGGATGATTGCTCAGTATATATCTCAATGTGACACTGGAATGAGTAAAGGATTAAATACTTCCTGTAATGCGCCATAATTAGAAAAAGGTCTGAATAAGAATCTGAAATGTTAACCCTCAGGAATGTAATGACCAGGATTGGAGATAGTGATCTGAGCAAAAGCTGGGGGGAAAAATGCATTGTTTTATTTTTGTTAAACTATTTTAGTAGGATTTATGTACAGCATTATTTGAATGTGGTGCTGAGGTTAGTGTAGTAAAGATAATTTAAGGCTGCTTCAAACTGCTCCTGGTTTTCAGTTAACCTTTAACTGACCCCCATATAACCATGCAATCTATTTAATTTAATTTAATTATTTACTGTATGACCCAGAAATTTTTTTTTCCCACTTTATAGTTTCAAGATTGTAAACAGATTATACTCTTATATCCAAAACACTGTGGGCATCCTGACTAAAAGTGGTCTCTCAATATAGATTCCTGTTTTTTTCATGCCTAGTTTATTAGATGCCAGCAATTCTCAGATATCAGCTTATATCCTGTGACCTGAAATGTCACGCCAGAAAAAAAGGAATGAAAGCAAGGGTTGTGACTTGTTCTAAGAAAAAAAGGTAATGCTAACCAGCTTTATTTTTACCGTTCATATAGGACTGATTCTAAGCAAGGGAACAACATTAGAAATTCAATTATTTGATGGTTAAATTTTTTATTATTATTATTATTATTATTATATAATATTTAGACACTTATTTTCCTTGCCAAACACACAAAACATTCTATCTGCTTTCTGAGAGGAACAACTTTTCAAGTCTTCAGTATGGAGTACTGCCAGTGTCCAGAGTATCACTAGCTTCTTATAATGCTCTTCTGTCAACACCAGTTTCTTCCCTCAAGACAAATTTCATGAAATAGCAACAAAATATGAAATAAAAGTAATTTATCGTATAAAGTTTTAGGAATTAGGTTTTATCCCCATTAGTTGTGACTTTCTTTGAATTATAAGCTGCGAGCTAACCAGATAGGTCCGTGTTAACTGGTTCTCCAGTAAAGTATTTAATTTAATATTTTTGCTATACTGTATTAATTCTGCAAGGGAAATGATTGCCTCTGCATTTAACCCATCCAAAGTGAGCACACACACTCAGAGCAGTGGGCTGTTACACACATTGGGGCACCCAGAGAGCAGTTGCGGGTTAGGTGCCTTGCTAAAGGGCACTTCAGACATGAAGGTGGAGGAAAGGAAGGCACAGCTCACTCACTGGAATCTGATTTAATGGTTCATCTGGCATGTCTAAAGGTTGATGAGGTGGTTGTTGGCCACAAACCAAGCAGAACTAATTTTAGCTGGAAGCCGCATTTTGTCCCGCCAGACTTAGGACCTTATTGGTTATCAGATCCCTTAGTTATGGGGGTAAAAACAGACAGCGTTAACTTATAGTTGCAGTGATAACAGCAGTAGATGCTGTGTGGTACTGTCTGAAAACACACACATATACACCCTTAAGAATTCTGTAAACTCTATTACCTGATGCAATTTGAAAAGGCAACTGTGTTCGTTTAACGAAAACCCATTAAAAATAAAAAAAACATTATTAAGAATAGTACCTGTACTGATTTTTTCAGAATTTTAACTGGTGTACCAACTAACTGTATTACTATAT
>JAOUQZ010000032.1:6227222-6245282 GCA_028564935.1 Neosilurus hyrtlii
TTTTTTTTATCAAATAGCACAGCCCTAGTTGTGAACACAGGACTGCAAAATCTCACCAGATTTGAGATTTACAAAACCTAGCTATTTTTAGCCAATAGAAGACAGTAATCGAAACCCTGTTTAGTATTTTCCTTCCTTTTTAAAGTGTTTATTTAAATATTTATTTAATTTACGAATTTTTTTTCTCCCCTAATTTTAGTCGTATTCAATTCCCACCCTTCAAGTGTTGCCTCCCTATCACATATGACCACCAACCAGGGAGGAGCATAAACATGCACATGCCCTCTCTGTGACAAGCGATGCTGCAACCCGCCTCTTTACAAACTGCTGCACATGCGCATTTGAAGGTGGCCTAACACACTCTGAGGGAAAGCGCTATCCGCCCCTTTTTAGTATGAATGAGTTCACAGAAGCTTATGGATTGGCTGGTGACCGCTGTGAGTGACAGGAGAGCGTCTGCCATCCCTCCCTCCCGAGAGAGCTTGACTAATTAGCTCCCATGTACTCCTGGTTGCGGGTGGCTGCGGCATCAACTTGGAACTCGAACTTGCGATCCCCAAGGTTGTTAGTCACGCACCTTGTCAATACACCACTCAGCAGCCCAGTATTTTTCTTCCTAAGTAAATATAAATGGTGTCAAATAAACGGAAGTCTATGTCAAATTTACAGTTCTTGTTTTACAGGCTCAAGAAATGAAGAAAATGAATCAAAAAGTTGTGAAAATCAGGAACCTCATCTTGAAGTATGTTCAGTTGCTAGCGAAACAGCTCAGGCGAAAGCAGGGACTGACGAAGTCCAACACCCCAGAAACGCTGTTTGACTTGGTACAGTTGGTATGGGACCGAGATTGGTAGAAATAATATTAGAAGCCTGGCGAGCTGTCCAGGGTGTATTTTGCCCTTGCCCAGAGTCGGCTGAGATGGGCGCCAGCCTCCCTGCGACCCTAATTAGGATTAAGTGGTTCAGAAAATGAATGAATGAGGATAAAAATAGCCAAAATTGCCACTGAATTTGAGAATGACAGACCGGAGTAAAATAATGGACTGAATGTATAATAAGCTTGACAGTTTTCAATTGTTGTTAGACATTTGCTACTTTTATTGCGCCAATTTATTTAATATGGTCTCCCGTTCTAATATTGCACATGTGCTCTTGTCAGAATGGAGCACACTTTTCAAGGTGTCAGAGACCTCACTTCAAATCATTCTGTGCAAAACACTGATACAGCCCTTTTTTTCTGCTGTGCTTCGGGCACTTTCAGTTGAAAATAGTTCAGCTTTTGGAATACTGCCGAGCTTGTCAATGTCACTTCTCTCTCACCAACCAATCAATATACAGACTTGCAAAGTTAACACCGGCGGAGCAGAAACTGACAGCCTAGTTTATTTACAATTTATCTCATACACCCAGACACTTCTTGGACTGGGCAGCTTGAAGTTATTGATTCAATTATGAATGTTGTATTATATCAAGGAGTACTTGAAGATGATGTGAGACCATTTGTCCAAAAGTTGAAGTTGAACTGTAGGTAGACCTTTCAACAGGATGATCATCCTAAGTGCACTAGGAAATCCATCAAGGAATGGCTCGAAAGAAGAAATTGCGTTTGGGGCGGACGGTTGGGGGTAGGTTCAAAAAGGAAGTCCATACAAGCAAACCATCAAGCATGTTGCAACAGAAGAATGCACTCATTGTGATGGATCTGAAATTAAGCAGTCAAGGTGTGATTGAAGTGGAAACCTTTCGCTGCAAATGATTATCGTGTTATCCTTTTAAGAATTATATATATATATATATTATTTTTATTTTTTGCTTTCCCAGGCCTTTACTCTAACCACCTTCAGCTGCTAGTTGTTTGTGGGCCTTTCTGCCTTCAGTTTGGTCTTAAGTTAGTGCAACATGTTCAAATGAGTTGACTGACTTGGTCATTTTAAGAACAATCCATTTGGTTACCTTAAGGATCTCTTGAGTTGCTTTCACTGTATGTTTGGGTCATTATCCATTTGTGCTATGAAGTGCCTTTCTGTAAATGTTGCAGCATGTGACTGAATCTGAGCGGAGAGTATAGCCATATATACTAAGCTAAATTTATCCTGCTTCTTCTATCAGTGGTCACATCAATAAACATCAGTGACTAAGATTCCCGGGCAGCCATATCTATCCATGTGTACCATGTTTTACAGATGTTGTGGTACGATTGGAATCATGAACCCTTCCTTTCCTTCTTCATACTCTACTGTCCTCACCATTCTGGTATAAGTTAATTTTGGTTTCATCTGTCCAAAGAATCTTGTTTTAGAAAATGTCTTTCTAGCAAAAACTAATCTTACCTTTCTGTTCTTAAGAGTTATTGGAGTTTTGCATCTTGAAGTAAACCCTACGTATTTACATTAATGAAGGTGTCTCTTGATAATAGACTGACAAACATAAGCGTACTACCTCAAGAGCATTCTTAACTTGACTAGATGTTTTGAATGGGTTTCTCTTCACAAAAAAAGAATTCTACAATCATCCAGTTTAGTTTCTTCTGTAGTTTTCCTGTCTGCTGTCAATCTGGTAGGTGTGTTTATTTTTCCACCCTAATGATGAAAAAAATAAAATTGTTAGTTGTCATAAACTTCAAAACGAAAATTCAACATTTGGTATCAATTCCAGGCATTTAATCTCCTTAAAGGGTGATTACACTAGAGTTACAATAGAAATGTGACTGACTCAAGTGGATTTTTTTTAATTTTATAATACCCCTCGTTTTGCGATATTTGTGGAAATTTCAAACGTTTGAAATTTTTCCAGTGAGTTCATGAACCAGGTGACCAAAATGCGACGTGGTGAATGACGTGAAACAAATTTGAAAGCATTTTAAGAATGAAAAGCAACAGCTGCGAATTGCCATTCGCATTCAGTCATTTTTCTATTGCACCTCTAGCATGATCACCCCCTTAATTCGTCACAATTGAGAATTGTTATTGAGAAACAGGTTATAACTGGCCATTGTTCAGTTACATTTCAGGTTCTGAAAATGGGAAGAACTTCTGCACTTCAGTCACAACTTTATTTAATTTTAAATTCATTATGGTGGTGTACAAAATCTACTACAGTATATACTACTGAAAATATTAATGTGGTGATAGGGGTATCCACAGTAAACCTAATAATGTGTAATGAAGCCATAACTTGGGTAATAGGTTTGGAGTCTGAAACGTTAGCAGGACTAAGAAATAAAGAGGAGAAAGGTGAAACAAAATCACATAAAAAAGAGCAAGAGAGTGAGAGAGAGAGAGAGAGTTTGGAAAGAGATAAAACCAAGAAGAGGTTGTTAGCAGGCGAAACACCAGCACTGACTGCAGATCTCTCCAAGAATCAATAAATACCTCAGCGTTTTGACAGCGAGCGTTCTGATGCACTCTAACTCACTGATAATGAGCCAATAAGAAATGCTCAGAGCGCTGCACAACATCCATCTTCCTGTGCAATGCCACATCCACATCTGTCACTCCTAGAAAATCAGCCCGCCTGAAAAGCCAATGCTAGGGCATGACAAATTACCATTGCTGCTTTCTCTCTGGGGGAAAAGAAAAAAACTTAAGAAGTAAGGAACTGAGAAAAAAAGAGTGGGGGAAGTGTGCAGAGGTTTAGGTGTTGAAGGGTAAATAGTTGCTATTGGTATAAGACCAGTGAAATAAAAGGAAGGCAAGCACAAGGAAAACCTGAACGATTTTGGGAGCAACTTTGAAAAAGTGTTTTCTGTGACTGTTTTAGGTCTCAAGGTTGGGATGTATGCGGTTTATGGAGCCTCAGACCTAAACCCCTGCATTTCTTGGAGGGATTATAGGAGAGGATTCTCTCCAACATTTTTCATTTATTCATTCATTTCACCCACTGCTTAATCCTACTAGGGTCACAGTGAGGCTGGAGCCAGCCTATCTCAGGCAACTCTAAGTGAAGGCAGGGTACCCTGTACAATACTCATACCCATTCAGACTCATACTCGTACCTTTTGGGCAATCTGGAACAGCCAGTTACCCTTATACAGTCTTTGGACTGTGGGAGTAAACCAGAGTACCCAGAGAAAACCCACGCAAGCCCAAGCGCAGCATCTAAACTCCACACTCGCCGAGTCCAGGTCTCAAACCCAGGAGCTTCTTGCTGTGGGGTAAACCACGGTGCCACCATGCTGGCTGCCCCATTACTGTCCCTTGTAATTTCATTATTTAAAAAAATAAAAAAAACAACAAGTACTATGACCTCAGAAGCAGATCTTTCACCAAACCTCTCCTACTGGAGTACTACATATGGTTCTAATTCATTCAATCTATCCCTCTATAACTTAGACCCACACATACGGTGGATATCTGTAGAACGCTGTTGAAATATTGCATTAAAGGTTAAAAACTATTTTTTTTAAAAGGCTTCTCCCTCTGCTTTCCCATTTTATCAACTTATCTTTGTGTCCCAATCCACTCACTCATCTCACTCGCTCACTCAATTGCCAAGCCACTAAGTCCTATAAGGTTTGCTGGGAGGCTCAAGCCTATCGTAGCCAACTTTTCAAAGGTGAGGTACATCTTGAACAGCTTGCTAGACCACTGCAGGACCAACATCCTCACACAACCGTTTACATTCACACCTAGAAGCAATTGGTACAGCCAGTTAGCCTAATGTGCATATCTTGGACTGTGGGAGGAAACCAGAGTACCCAGAGGAACCCACATAAGAACAGAGAGAACATGCACATATATCCCAGACATGAACCCAGGACCTTCTAAGCACTATGCTTCCATACCACCATTATATTGACTTTAAGAGTGTACTTAAAGCAGAAAAAGACCATAAGTGCACTTCGGGAAGCACCAAAACAGTGTTTCCATAGCAAAGAGTAGATCATACTAACTAGTTAGATCATACTAAGCTAAACAATCATTAGTTATCTTTAACCAAACTTGTGTTAAGTTGTGAGACATACCTAGAAACTGACTGACTATTTTTCTTTCCCCTGGAGATTATAAAGAAGTAAAGTAAGAACATAACTCAGAAGAATGTGTAATATCAATGTGAATGCCACATTTTAAACCTAACTCAAGGTTGGGGGGTTTGGTTACAACTAAGCATACATATTTTATGTCTTCCAAGGCAACACATTTCTTTTATTTATTTGAATTTGTGAGCACGCAGCAGGAAAGTACTCATTATGTTGAATTATCTTGTTCTGGCTCAGACTCTGGAGGGAAGGGGGCATTGAACTCACTTGTCCTTCAGATTCACTTTTATCTGGGTCAAATCTTAGAGATGATCTACATAAACGAAACGTTCTGTAGCATACAGGGGCCGGCGGTGTAGTAGTTAGGGTGCTGGGCTCATGATTGAGAGGTTGTGGGTTCGAATCTCTGTTAAACCCTCACTGTGCTAAGAACCCTGGGCAAGGTCTTTAAAACTAGTGTGCCTCTGTCCACCCAGCAGTATAAATGGGTACCAGTAAAAATACTGGGAAGGTAACCTGAAACTGATTAGCATCCCATCCGGGAGGAATTGAACTCCATGTTGCTTCAGGCACCGGAAACCGGGGATAAGCTCCAGTGTAAAAGTTCAACAGCCTTTACCTTTTAGCTTCATCTCCCAAACATAACAACTTGCATGTCACCTGAATACAAAAGGAAGGTGTCTGGAATCACATCAATATGCACAATTTGCCTCTGCCATCTCAAAGAAACCAGAGCAAGTCTCAGTATGACATCTATAGCATATTCAGCTTTTTTCAAGTCTACCACTGTTCACTCGTGTCATCCCTAGTATCCTAATTACTGTTGCCATGCCAAAAATATCCCACTTGTCTGGAGGTGTTGGCTCAATTAGCGAATCTCAAAGGTGTAAAAGTCTTTAAATACACCCCACTGACTTCACGTTAAAAAACAGAGAAAGTTGACAAATAGATTCGACTAAGTTCTAGTTGCACTGATTGATTTGTCTCAAAATGCAAGTGCATGTGTGTGTATGAATATATTGACTTGATGCAGCAGATACCTACCAGAAACTGAGCGAGGGTAAAAGTAATAGAAAGAGAAATAGGGTGGGTGAGAAAGAGAAATGACTAAATGGAGAAGTGTAACTGTAGTGCACACTAATAGCCCATTACCCCATTAGAGCACTTTAGTGCTTGGCCAGGTTTAGCTCCTATTTGTGGCCACATAGTGCAGCTGAGAAACATTTCCGTGAGTTTGTCTGAAACTAAATGGCATCAGTAAGTCCATTACTAAACCACTAGAGAAAGCCATAATTTTTGCAGTAACTTGTTAAACTCAAGAATAGCCATCAGAAAAAGGTGTATTTTGCACGAGTTGATTCTACATGAAAAAGATGCCGTAAGACTTAAGGAAGTGTTCAGAATTATCTAGTAAAGAAGTGCTTATTCCCATTCATCCACGTCCACACACACAAACACTGATTCCTAATGTCTGTCACATGAATGGAAAGTATGCCATCTGTCTACTGCCACTTTAATTACTGTACCTGCAGAAAAACCATATGTAACTACTGATTCATCTCACACTACAGAAGGAACAAAAATACTTGAAATGTAGATATATACATTGAATATAAAAAGGCTGTGCACCCTGTTTTGTTTAAAAAAAAGGCAAACAACATAAGATATAGCTGTAAGCAGCAATTCCTGGGGTCCAAGTGAAGAGACTAATAAAGAGTATGAGTGGTAATGAAGAGGACTAATGAAGACACAGATTAGTGGTGATGAAAAGGAGTGGAGAGGACGAGGAGTGAAGATGAAGAGGAGATGACGCTGAGAAGTAATGGTGAGAAAAAAAATGATATCCCAGAGAGTGGATGGAATCTGTGAAGATGCCAAAGGGATGTTTTTTTTTTTTGTTGGGGAACAGAAAAAGTAATAATAATAATAATAATAATAATAATAATAATAATAATAATAATAATAATAATAACACAGTACAGTATCATTTATATGTGCATGTCGGGGTGCAATGTACCTCAACGCATATTAAATAAGACCGCATTTAGCATTTTAGCTAATGCAGGTGTGAATGTGCTTGTGTGCATGCCGTCATATTGCTATAATATGATCAATTTTATTCAAAATATTGGTCAATTTTAGTGAAAAATTTTAACTTTTTTTTAAATTTTAAAATTTTAATGCGCTTTTTGGTCATCTTCATGTGATACATTTGGGGTCCAAAGGGTTGATTTAAAAAAAGCACAGATTAACGAGAATCTACTGTAATTAACTGGGTAAAACAATAGGGTTCTAAGCTGATGCATTTTGCCCTAAAAAAAATAGATAATGAGTGTAAGTGTGCACACACTCCTAAAATATGGGATGCAACTCTGTCAGTACACACCTGACATGAATTTAAGTGACTCAGAGCAGATCAGTTCAGTTGTTATAGTAGGATTAGTTGCATCTTACAGCAGAATCTGTGCTCTGCAAGCTTACAAACCATCAAAGGAATCTTACTGTTGAAAGGTATCAGTCAGGAAAGGGGTAGAAAAGAATTTCCAGGGATTACATATACCATGGAAAACAGTGAAGATTGAAGAGGGGGTCATCAATAATGTGGAGAAAATATGGGACAATAAATAGACCTGGACTTCCCTCCTAAATCAATGCAAAATCAAGAAGAAAACTGTTCCAGGAGGCTGCCAAGAGGCCTACAGCAACATTAAAGGAGCTGCAGGAATTTCTGCCAAGCACTGGTTGCGTACTGCATGTGACAACAATCTTAATATATTTTTCATATAACGAAAAAAGAAAAACATCCAAACCTGGATAACGGTTGCAGAAACCTTCATCAAGTCTCCCAAAAGCATGTGGGAAAATGTATTATGGTCTTATGAGACCAAGGTTGAACTTTCTGGTGTAGTGGTTAGCACATTCGACTCACAGAAAGAAGGTCCTGGGCTTTTCTGCTTGAAGTCGCACAGTGCTTGCGTAGGTTTCCTGAGGGGACTTCAGTTTCCTCCCACAGCCCAAAGACATGAACATTAGGCTAACTGTCTATTCTGAATTAGCAGGTGTGCAATCTTGGTGTGCAATGGTGCCGTGTCGGCTGAGATAGGCTCCAGCCTTCACGCAACACTAACAGGATTAATCGGTTCAGCAAATGAGACAGTGAGAGAACACGGTGATGGCAGCATCATGCTTTGAAGCTGGCTGGCCATGCTTAAGGACCCAATAGGGGTGATTACCGTTACTAGGGTTTAAATCCCTGACCCATCTCTAATAAAACATTCTTAATGATTATACCTATAATAGAGCAATTGTGTAATTTACTGTACTATTTATTTATTGGATGATTTATGTGACTATTGTATGAGTAGTTTATTCACTGGTGAGTGTAAGATTATTTTTTATTTCGGACATTCCACTCTGTACAAAGACCTTAAAAAAGGAACAAAATGTCCTAAGTGATACAACAAAATCAAGCTCAAACAAACAAGGTCAAGTTGACACATGATGTCATGAGGGACAAATCAGAGTCTAGAGCTATAAGATGGTTCTCCAATCAGAGTGGAACGGACACTTTATAAGCCAATGCAGAGCTGGTAGATGGGGTCTGAGGTCCTTTCTCTGAACAATTTTCTTTGTGTGATTGATTGTATTCTTTTCTTTTCCTAAAGGATAAATAAACACCTGAAAAAATTGTGTCGTGAACTAGACACTACAAAATCGTCTGACCAGCGGATTAACATCAGAATAACTAATAAAAGTTAAATGATTTATCTTGCTCTCATTTGTTTACTTCACAAAGACCTGGCATTTTAACAGGAGTGGGTAAACTTTTTGTATCCATTGCAATTCATATGAAGGTATCTCATGACAAATAGTACATCTATAAAAATTACACTGTACAAAAGCTATAAATAAAGTTAAATTTTTGGTTATGTTAAATGTAAAGCACTCAAAAAAAAAGTTTAGCTTAAGATAACGTATTCTGTTCCACCCAGCACAATTTAGCTAAGTCATGGGAGCCCCATACAGATAACAAAACCAAATGTGTTAGTGCTATCATACTGGGAACAGCCATAAAAGCATCTTATACACCTCCTTCTAAATCAGCTTCAACGCATTCTGCTCCTCCAATACCAATGGATTGTGTCAGTGTAAAGCTAAACCCCTGAATCCCTATCGATTTTAGTATAATTAAGACCCAGGTTGCAACTTGCAATCAATCTGAAATCTTTGGTGAAGCAATGTTCGTCTTTTGTGCTCAGTTCTAATTGATGGCCATGGTCAAAAAAATAGGCTTTGGCTGAACAACAGCAGCTGAGAAAGCAATCAAATGATTTGCTCAATTCTTCCTAATATTCTACTTTTCTAACTCAGTTTTGACCACTTTCTTTCAACATATTGCTCAGGCATTATTACAATTGGTCAGATAATCACCTTCACTTTAATGGAGTCTCCTGCATCAAAACACATTCTGGCTGCCACTGACTGATCACATTCTCGCAGCTACTGACTGATCACATTCTCACAGCTACAAACTGATCACTTTCTCGCAGCTACTGACTGATCACATTCTCACAGCTACAGACTGATCACATTGTCACAGCTACTGACTGATCACATTGTCACAGCTACTGACTGATCACATTGTCACAGCTACTGACTGATCACATTTTTCAACTCAACCTCTGCAGGTGTGCTGTCCGAGGGTTGTATTGCAATATCATTAGAAAGTGTGTAGGTCAATCAGTAGGTAAAGATGTAATAAAATATGTAGGGGGACTGATAATGTCACAGTGTGTAGATCAATCAGTAGGTAATATCATCACATAGTGTATAGGTCATATGACACACTGGTGGAGCATGTCAGAGAGACAAAGAGGCAGAGGGACATGGAGTCTGGCCCCCAGTAGAGAGCATTGGTAAATGGTCTATCCCATTACATGGGACTTCCCACATGGACATAATGCAGTGTCTATAAATCACCTTGTCTCCACAGACCAGTCTTCTTATCTTTAGAGTGCACATACTCTCCCCAAACCTACACACAATCTATGTTGTATACATTTGATCAGTCTCAATCCATTCATCCAAACATATCAGTGACTGAGAAATATCTGACTAGTTCCAGCTAAATCAAAGTCTAGGCTCTTTATGTACTGACACATCACTGTTCTGTGACAGCTGATGCCACTGCTGGGATAGTTTTCTATACTTCTTACTTGAGTTGCCTGAAACTGGAGATTCGGTTGTCGATGACTAAATATCCTGAAAATATCCTTGTGGGCGGGGACGAACAATTACATATTTTGTTAACGAAAACAAGCTTCAAGTGTTTTGGTATGTTTAATTTCAAGCAACGGGAGCTCCAGATACTGAGGTGCTGGCAACTGAAGTCTCTCATGTGATGCGGGCAAAAACAATATTCACTGTGAACCAATCAGCAGCCAAGATACAAGTCATGTGAGCATTTCTACAAAAATTGAGTGTCTGCTTTAAAACCACTTGGTAATAGCAGATATCATCCAAGATGACAGACTCGTGGATGAGTGGCAAAAACGTCAAAATCGGCAATTGTTTCCTTTTTCCCAATTTCACTCATAGATTATGCTGGCATTATTTATGATAGCTGATTTCTAGCAATAGGTAATTTTGACATATAAAATGTGTCACTGTATAATAACCTTTTGTCACATGACTACACTACTTCAGTCATGTGACAGTCTCATTTTACCTCAAAGCACTAAAAGTTACCAGATACAGTTCTTTGTGTGTGGGTAACCTCGATTCAGAATATTCAATGCAACAGAAACCTACCTGACTCTAACGTGTGCAATGGACTTATGCCAGGCTCTCATTCAGTGGCGAATGCTGACAAACGTTGCAATTTGCCAGCTTTTCTGACGAGTGTTGGTGAAAGTCAAGGTTTGCCTTTGTTATTTAGCAATGTGACATTTAGCAATGTTTAGTGACAATTAGCAACTTTCTTGCAAAGTGTTTGCGAAACGTTAGTGACTGTTAGCAAATATTAGCAACAGTGTTTAATGATTAGCAACTATTTGGCACTGTTTGTGAACCTTTGGGACCTTTTGCCAACTCCTAATAAAATACCAGGCAAATGTCAGACAAATTTTCGGTATTGAACCACCCTTACCCCTACTGATAGACGCAACCCTATAAAAAGGGTGAGCAAACCCTCCCTAGCACTGTGTTCACTACTTGGTAAACCAAAAAGAACTTTAGAGATCAGTGTTACAAGTGTTTGCAAACAGAGCAGAGACTGGTGTAGCTGTGAATGAGACCACAATAAGCCATACACATATCCATAGAGCGGGGCATTGATTAGTGCTGAAAATAAGAAGTCACGTTTTGAGTTTGACAAAAGGAATGGGGGCGACTCCCCAAATGTATGGAGGAAGGTGCTCTGGTCAGATGAGACTAAAATTTTACTTTTCGGCTGCCAAGGAAAATGCTATGTCTAGCGCAACCCAACACTTCCCGTCACCCCAAGAACACCATCTCCACAGTGAAACATGGTGGTGGCAGTATCATGCTGCGGGGATGTTTTTCAGCAGCAGGGAACCTGATCCACATCGAGGAAAGATGGATGGTGCTAACTACAGGGATATTCTTGAGCAAAACCTGTTTCAGTCTGCCTGTGATTTGAGACTGGATCGGAGGTTTACCTTCCAGCAGGACAATGACCCAAAGCATACTGCTAAAGCAGCACTCGAGTGGTTTAAGGGGAAATATTTCAATAAGTAGGAATGGCGTAGTCAATCCAATTGAGAATCTTTGGTCAGACTTGAAGATTGCTGTTCACAAGTGGAAAATATCCAACATGAAGGAGCTCGAGCAGTTTTGCCTTGAGGAATGGGCAAAAATCCCATTGGCAGGACGTGACAAGCTTATAGAGACTTATCTAAAGTGATTTGCAGCTATAATTGCAGCAAAAACGTGGCTCTACAAAATACTGACTTTATTTGGGTTAATAGTTATGCACGTTGAAGTTTTCTGTTATTTTGTCCTATTTGCTGTTTGCTTCACACAAAAAAATAATAATAACAAATCACTGAATGAATGTGAATGAATGAATAAGCCCACTTATTTGATTCAAGAATTATAAGCATTTTAAGCATGTTCACTCAAAATATTTTTTTCGTTTCTGATTGGTGAAAAGTTATCAAATAATTTTTGGTATTCTTCGTCGAGCTATATTATTGCATCATTGCCATTGGATAACTGAAATATTCCATCACTACCATCAAATAAGTTGAAGGATTATTGCACAGTTGGCATGTGCAGCATAGTAACGTGACTGTTCACTTTGAAAATATTTTGAATAAATAAAAAACAATTATAAAACTTAGCTCTCATATAATATTGAGAATAATTCAGCCTCACCGGATAACACATCTCGACCAAATAATTTTCTGTATTATATGATACTTTGCCTTGTGCAATAATTACTTATTATCCATCAGATCTAAAACTAATCCCATCAAACAATTCCCTTGTAATGTATACTAATATAAATGACATTATATGTATTAATTGTATTTACAGTGCACAATGATACATAATAGTATCACACTACCACTTTGAGATTCTGGTCCAATGAATCTTTCGGTACAGCAAATCGTCCATTCTACCCCTTCCCATGGTGTCTTGGACTCAGATCTGGTGATGGGGAATGCTCATCATCATGCTGTAAGTAGCTTTATAAGATAAGTTGTGGCCATATAGGGACACATGTACTCAGCAGTAGTGCTCGGTGTGGTATTCCGATGATGCTTGATTGGGTATTTCGTGTCAAGAAAGCATTCCCCACCAACACCAGCCTAAACTGTTGACACGAGATTGGGTCTATGGATTTATCCATTTCATGCCCAAATTACGATTCATCAGACATGGTAACATTTTTCCAAACTTCAGCTGGTCCAGATGAGCTGTTGCCCTGTGTAGCCTCAGATTCCTGTTCTTGGCTTAGAAAAATTGAACCCAATGTGGTCTTCTGCTGTAGTAGACTGCCTGAATCTGCCTGAAATGTAAGTAGCACAGGAGCAGTGGCTCCTGGGAATCCTGGGAATCTTCTCTCACTGGACACCGCAACCCAGTTCCAATAAGTGACATTAGACTAACAAGACTGCAATATGAAAGTGCCATATTCAAGACTGTCTCAGGCAAATAGTAAAAGTATTTAAGGTGCTTCCTAGCAATACATGCAGGCCCATCTCAGAGTACTATTATACAGAATGTCTGGAGGCTCTGTGAATCAATAAAGATTCCTAGCCAGAGGTGCCTCAAGTCAAATTGCTGAGGTGGAGGTTGCTAGGAGACCAAAGGTACCCAGCTGGAGCTGTGACTAAGCCATTGGGGGAGTGTGTATGTGTGTCTGTGTGTATATTGGGGGTGTAGGAACAATAGGATTTGGTCCCAGCTGTGCAGCAGTGGGAAGAGAGCTGCGGGGCAACAATGGGGGGCACAGGGCAACAATAGCTGGTCTCTCATATTTACTTTGTTCTCCAGAGGTCATAAATCCCTCTCTCACTCACTTTGCTCTAGCACTCTCCATCATCACCGTCTCGAAGAGACGGGTAAGGGCGAGAAAGGCAAACTTCCCCTCCAGACACACAAAACCTCTGTCTCTTGCAGCAAAAGGAGAAAGCACTGAGGTCAAACTCAACTACTCTCCCACATATATGGCATATTTGCATTTGTGCAATGCTGTGTTTAAAAAAGAAAGGAAGAAAAAACTTCAGGAGAGTAGGAAAAGTGGAAAGGAATTTTTCATTAGACTGTGCAGACAACTCTGCAATCAAATCAAGCACATTTAAAGAATACACGGACATTCTACTTAGACTACAGAAAATGTATTTGAACAAAAACTGACTATAACTACGCAACTATCTTGCCAGGCATTTTGGGTTATAAAGAGACACTCAGCAAAATAAGTACAAAGTATTTCCCAAACTAATAGCTTCTTTTTTTTCTTTTCATGGCACTACGTAATGCAGAATTGTAGCTTTGCTGCTAAAATGCTACCTAATAGAAATTAGTTCAACTTGTTGTATGCAGGCTACCCAATCTGAACCCTCTCTATACATACAGTACATACACACCTTCTCAGTATATCAATATAAATTAGTAATTACACTTTATTTTTCTCTTCTGGCCAAGAATTCCACACTTTAGGCTGGAAAACCTAGGGCAGACAGCAGTCTAAGCTGTGCTAATTATATCTTCTTTCTTTCCTTTTTTTTATTTATTTTTTGTCTTAACAGAGGTCTGTGCACCAACACTATTTTAATACACAGTCAAAAAAATGCATCCATCAGTAGTGCTGCATAAATGTATGTGAAGACAGACATGTGCCTTCTTTTCTTAATGGACTTCCCTTCTGATCACTGCCCCCTTTTCTCATTTTGGAGACCATTAGGCAGGTTGCTTATTTTTGGCAGGGGGTTGGAAAATGACAGTTGAAAGGGAATAAGGGTTGTCACGGTTAATGAACCCCTAGAGCAGCAACGATTGCAGTGGTATTTCTCAAGCCCTAGGGCCAAAAAGCAGTTCCTGGATTCCAGCAACATTTAACTCAAACAGAGGTAATGAACCTTTGAGTCACAAATGTATTATTTTCTGTCCTGTATCCAGCCAAGGGGATGAGAGCCTGGATTCTTCATTAGCAGGTTTAGGGAAATTTGCTTTGTGCTAACCCAAGAAATTATAATTTCAAGTACTACAATTTGTATTACTGAAAGTTTAAAAAAAATCTTTGAAGAGGGTCAGGTTGTATGTAAAAAAATATGTCTACATCAGGGGCCCCATGGTTAGCACATCCGCCTCACAGCACGAAGGTCCGGAGTTCAATTCCCAAGCTCAGGTGTTTCTTTGTGGAATTTGCATTTTCTTCCCATGCTTGTGTGGGTTTTCTCCGGGTCCTCCGGTTTCCTCCCACAGTCCAAACACATGCATTTTCGGCTAACTGTTCCAAATTGCCCCAGGTGTGTATGTGAGTGTGAATTGTTGTGTGTGTTGGCCCTGTGATGGTCTGGCGAGCTGTTTAGGGTGTACCCCACCTTTGCCCAGTGTTGACTTGAGAGCCTCCCCATGACCCTAGTAGGATTAAGTAGTTTGGCAAATGAGTGTGTCTACTTCAGTTCTGAAATATTTTAAGGATTTAGTAGGACAAGTATTGACTCATAACTCCTCTAATACCTCATCCAATTTTCTTTGTATATGGATCCTCAACTAGGTGCGTATCTGAAGCTTCAGGCAAGTAATTTGTTAGGACAGCTTTGAGGAGTGTACACCCTGATGATATAAGGCAAATATGTAGAAGTATGGGTGCTGGGGGTGCTAAGGCAACACAGATTGTCAGCATTCTTATGTTGCAACATAATAATAATAATAATAATAATAATAACCATCATCATCACCACCACTCACTCATTTTCCAAAGCACTTAATCATATTAGGCTCCTGGAAAGGTTGGCACCCATCTCAGCTGACACTGGGTGAAGGTGGGGTACACCATGAACAGCTTGCCAGACCATCACAGGGCAAATACACACAACCATCCACACTCTCATCCACAGCTAGGGACATTTTGGAACAGCCAATTAGCCTAAATGTCTTTTGTCTGTGGGAGGAAACCGGCATACCCAGAGGAAACCCAAGCAAGCACTGGGAGGACATGTAGACCCCACACAGAAATGCCCAAGCCTGTGAATAACACTAACACTGTTAGATACCTTGCATACGTCTTACATACCAGCAAATAAGATAGTATAATTTGAATCCCTTGGATCCAGAAGAATTTGCAGAAAGTGCTAGGAGAAAAACAAACAAACCCACACCTCCAGCATAGAGGAGGCCTTTTTTGTCTCTTTAACTACAAGAGTTTATATAAACTATAATTTATATTACAGTTGTAAATACTGTCAAAGCCATACTGCTATAGAAAATTAACCAGCAGCTTTTGATTCAGGAATTTAACTTCAGCTGACCCCCTGAACACCTTTCCAGTGTTAGCCAAGCTTATTTGCAAGTGACCATTGTGCCGGTCATGTAAAGTCAGGTGAACCACAGTGGTTGCTTTTTTTTCATTTCTGTGCATGTGTGGGTGAGTGCACATAAATTTCTCCTAAGTATGTGTGGGCTGAGTAAAAGTAAAGCAGCTCCTTTTATGGCCCTATGGCTTAACTGGATGCCAACACCATGTGGCCTGGGCAGCACCCTCTGGAGTTGTGTGTCATTTCACTAGGCTGGCATTTTTAGAGGAAGTGGGTGCCAGAGCAAGGGTGCATGAAATTAAAGCCCGCAATCACAGAATGGTGGGTGGAGTTAGTGATGGGGTTAGAACAAAGACTAGTAAGGAGTACAGGCCTGAGACCTCAGGACACCATGGAGGCGTAGGTCTGTAAAATGAAAAACGCGACATGAAATACTGCATGCCTGGACCATCATTGCTTATTGACTACACCCCAAAAAAGGAAAAAGATTAGAGGGTAATTATCATTGTTTGGAACAATAATAATAGTAATAATAATAATAGGTGGCAATGTGGCGTAGGGGTTAACATCTCCGCTTCATAGCAAGAAGGCCTGGGCTCAATTTCTGGGCTGTTTCTGTGTGTTGCATTCTGTATGAGAACATGCAGTTTGCATGTTCTCCCCAAGCTTGTATGGGTTTCCTCCGGGTACTCTTGTTTCACAGTCCAAAAACCAGGTACTCCGGTCTGACAGTCCAAAAGCATGCACAGTGGCTGTTCCAAATGGTCCCTAAGTGTGACAGTCAATGTTAATTGTTGTGTGCGTGTTGGCCCTGCGACAGTCTGGCGAGCTTTTCAGTGTGTACCCTACCCTCGCCCTGAGTGGGCTGAGATGGGCGCCAGCCTCCCCACGACCCTAATTAAGTATAAGAGGCTTAGAAAATGAATAAATAAATAATAATAATAATAATAATACATAATAAATAACAATAATAGTAATAGTAATAATAATAATACCAACAACTTTAATCAAAGTAACACACAGGGCTATTCCTGAGCTGGTAAAATCAAAAGGGCAAGCAAGCAAACATGGTCCCCTTGCAAAAGTGATTTTGCATGCAATACTGGATTGTAATCATCACTGGAAGTGAACCGGTATAACACTTACTCAATTATTCATCTTTTTGCGTTATAAGTTTGTCATTTTGCATCATTTCCTCATTTCCATTTAAATCAAAAACTCACAACATGTTACTCAGCCAGAAATTGTGTGGGAAAATGTCCTTGACTATGTGAGATGGAGATAAATTTTTTGTGCAGTAATGTTACATAGAAAATCATTGTTGCATAAGCAGCTGGATGCACATTTAACGTGAACATTGAACCTAAAGTTAGTATATCACGGATAAGTGAATGCTGACAAACATTGCGATGTTTGAATTTGCCAACTTTTCTGATGAGTGTTGGTGAAAGTCAGGGTTTGCCTCTGTTGTTAGTAATGTTTAGTAACAATTAGCAACATTCACGCAAATGTTTTAGAAGGACAGCTGATGAACATTAGCTTGCAAATGTTAGCAACAGTGTTTGTGAAAAATACCAGGTGAATGTCAGGCAAATCTTGTAATTTAACCACCCTTACCACATGGACCCAACCCTATAAAAAAAATCAGCAAACCCTTCCCAGCACTGTGGTCATGACTTGGTAAACCAGAAAGAACTTTATCAACCGTTTGCTAAAAACAACCTTTTACAAACTCTGACAAAACGCAAAATTAACCGCTAAAATACTCACTACGTTCATTTGC
The DNA here is from genome assembly GCA_028564935.1 of Neosilurus hyrtlii. NCBI lineage: Eukaryota > Metazoa > Chordata > Actinopteri > Siluriformes > Plotosidae > Neosilurus > Neosilurus hyrtlii. The sequence continues at coordinate 6,244,993 of JAOUQZ010000032.1, forward strand.
ATTCACCGCTTTAGATACCAGCTAACTGCTGTACAGCATCAGCATTGTCTCCAGTGTATGGGCTGCTTTCTTGCTTACCATCATTTGGTGATTGTTGTCATTAGAATCATTGTACATCACATCTCTGTGGCCAGACATTATTTCACAATTTTAATGTTTCTAAAGGACTTACAGAGCGGCACAGTGGCGCAGTGGTTAGCACGTCCGCCTCAGAGCAAGAAGGTCCTGGGTTTGATTCCCAGCTCGGGCGTTTCTGTGTGGAGTTTGCATGTTCTCCCTGTGCTTGCGTG
>JAOUQZ010000032.1:6260742-6303699 GCA_028564935.1 Neosilurus hyrtlii
GACAGCAGTGAGAACCCGTCGATAGTGGGGCTTGAACCCTCGACCTTGGGATCAGTAATCCAGCACCTTACCACCAGGGCACCACTGCCCCTGCTCCAAGTTATTAACTGCTTAATCATACTAGGGTTGCAAGGAGGTTGGAGCATATCTTAGCCGACTCCAGGCAAAGGCAGAGTACACTTTGAACGACTCCCCAGTCCATTGCAGGGCCAAAACACACACAACCATTCACTCTCACACCTAAGGGCAATTTGGAAAAATTAGCCTAATGCAAATTTACCAGAGGAAACACATGCAAGCACAGGGAGAACATGCAAACTCCACACAGAAACACCCAAGCTGATCCTGGAACAAGCCTGAGGACCCTCCTGCTGTGAGGCGAAGGTGCTAACCACCATGCCACTGTACCTCCCCACACACAACATGTAATTCTATTTATCGAAGAGACATATGCATAGAAAGCAGGGGTGGCTCAGGGGTTACTGATCAGAAGGTTAGGGGTTCAAGCCCCAGTACCACCAAGCTGCTGCTCGTAGGCCTTTGAGCAAGGTCCTTAACCCTCAACTTTTCAGTTGTAGAAATGAGATAAACATGGAAGTCACTCTGGACAATGCTATCTGCAAAATGCTGTAAATGTAAAGCAAAAGGTAATCAGCAACTCAAATTCAATTCAGTGTAAACTTAAGCATCCCAGCAAGGGTCATAAACCTGCCAACCCTGCCTACCATCTACATACATACATCCACACACCAGCTTTCTCAAAATACCAGGTGTCATTGCCAGAAGGCACCTATCAAGCTTGCTTTGACTCCTCCTGCCTAAACTCTCTCAGGGTCTTGGTTCTACATTGCTCACAGTGTGAATGCGCTAATTACAGGCACAGCATAGGCAGATTACAGGGACAACTTTTCTTTCCAAGCATGGGGTAGTGAGTGAGAAGAGAGGAGGGCAGCAACAGGTTGTTAACCATAATGAATGCCACCCATTCCTGCTTCCTATTGTTTCACCAAGTCAGTCCTTATTCTCGTCATGCTCACAGTTTTGCTAAGTACACCCCTGCAACCTCCAATAGAAATCCATCATCTACTCGCCTTATTATGCTTTGTTACTTCAATCAACAGGTGTGAGTCATTCAAACGGATAACCATCTTGTCTATTAGGTTAGCTCGCTAAATCATCTTTGAAAAGCGATTACAATACCTAATCAACTTGAGCAGCCTTCTCACAGGCAGTGCAATAAAACCAGTTCTGACTTGCCGTAGGAGACTCACAATGAAGTGAATTGTTGTGTTCTCTTTTTAGTGTTAGATTACATTCGCAAATCAGTGATGAATTAAAACTTCAGGATTAAAGATTAGCCTCCACTAAAACAAAGAATAAAGCAGTTTTTGGTTTTAAATAAAATGCACTGCACATAGCCGGTAGATGCCATGTTTTGTTTTAAAACCTCAGATACCAGGGTAGCACGGTGATGTAGTGGTTAGCACGTACACCTCACAGCAAGAAGGTTCGAGTTCTGGGCTTGGAGAAGGCATTTCTGTGTGGAGTGCTCATGTTCTCCCTGCGCTTGTGCGGGTTTCCTCCGTGTACTCAGGCTTCCTCCCAAAGGCCAAAGACATGTGCATTAGGTGAACTAGCAGTTCCAAATTGTAAATGATTCTCTCTGTGTGTGTGTGTGTGTGTGTGTGTGTGTGTGTGTGTGTGTGTGTGTGTGTCAGCCCTGCGATAGACTGACGAGCTGTTCAGGACACTCTTCACCTTCACCCAGTGTAAGTCGGGATAGGCTCCAGCCTCCCTGTGTCCATGATAATATATAAAGCAGTTCAGAATATGACATGATATTACATGACAAGAGCAAACATCAGTATGACATATGCTGACCTTTCACTCTCTGAGCAGCATCAGTGAGGATTTTTTTTTCTTTTTTCTGGAGCCACTGTTTGTGCCAGTACAGTAATTAGTGCACACACAAGAGGATGAATGGAGCCAATTAATGCTACAAGAAAACATCTGGGTTAACATACCACCTAAGGCTAACAAGCTTTTACATTTAACTCACTTATTAATGGCACTGAAAAAAAAAAAAAGCATCGTAACAAGCCCTTCTGAGTGCTCCAAGCAAGTGTTCCTTTGGGACAAGAAACATTTTACCTTGATTTAAATTTCCTCAAGTAAGGCGGGTCTGTAATTTATTCAGTCTGCCCTTTGGTGGGGAGCAGACCATGTTACAGATGTATGATGACTTTGAGGTTTGGGGTTACTAGTTTGATCCTTAAAGCTGGGGTTGGTAACATTTCAGCTGTATACACAAACTGTTATATTGTTTGAAATGGTCAATGCCATGACCCCAATCAATACCTTATGGGATCTAAAAAAAAAATAATATAAACTAATATAAAATGTAATCCTGAAAAATTCACTAAATGGTGGTCGGCTGGGAAATATCCATTTAACTGCTCCCATGTCTGCCTGCCCTGCTCATGTGTGACCCTGCCATGCACAAACCTGTAGTCAGAACACATATGAAGGAGGAAGTACGCCTCTGAGGGTTAAGCCAGAACCCTGAAGAGAGATGCCTTCAAATTTTACCTTTCCAGATTACCAACCCCAGCATTAATGTTTTTAGTTTAATGTTTAAGTGCTTTAATTTCTGCTAGGATATCACTCCAAACAATTACATTTGGACTCACAAAGCTCATAATAGCCCTTCAATTGAGGCGACTTGATTAAAAAAAGCTTTGCTGCTATAAAAAGGATGAGACAATAGATGATTAAATGAGTATAAGTTGCCCATGAAGGCAATTGTTTTACACAATTAGGAGGTCAATAAATCAGGGTTGATGTTTGGTAAATTGTACAAACAGCTGTTTCTATTGCTGGAGGCTGACGTTTAATACCTGCCTAAAAACATGAATGTTGGAATGATGTGCAAAGAGTATTTACAGAATACTCTGAGTTTAGCCTTAGAAAGTCCAGTTGTGTGTGTTTGTGTTTTTTTTTTTCGGGGGGGGGGGGGGGGGGGGGGGGTACGACAGAAGCCTGGAAAGGGTAATGGTTATACCTTGTCTCAATAAGAGAACATTCCTACCACAGCCTATAAGTAACATGAACTGAAATGAATAGTAGAAAGGACAGTTCATACCAATTATGTGCTGAAACAGTACAGGCTTTCAGACTTTAATAAGATTTTTAAAAACCTGCGGTTTGCTACCCTGAGACGTAGGTAGGGGGTGGGTCGGAGGGCATTTCTGATTGCTAGTTTTCTTGCCGAAAGAACAGAGAAACAGCCTGTCCAACCTACCAGTAGCAAAAGTTTATTCTCAGGGCAACGTTTGGCTTCCCTGTGCAAACCCCAAATATTTCCCATCAATGACAACATTCATAAAAATGAAGAATGAAATACCCTCAACCTTTTCGACCTTCTCAAGCAATTGCACTGGATTTGACCAAATCATACAGTATGTGCATAAAAATCTCTGTCATAAATATGCTCAGCTATTGCTAGAAAGCATGACCTTTACCTTCACACAACATCTAGATTTGATTAAAACTGCCAAGCATACTCAAACAAAATCAAAGCCATTGAACAAATCTGTTTAAAAGGTATAAACAAAAGCTTAGCCAAACTTAAAGGTGCTCATTCACTTACCAGACATTAAATAAACATGAAATATAGTGTTATCTTTTGGGAATAAAACAGAATCCTGTATGCAAGACTCAATGACCCCTAAACTGTGCAGGACGATATTAGTAAAAATCACCATTGAAATCATTTGCCTTCTTCCATTTGGTAACACTTGATCCTGTACTTTTCCACATAATACAAATTGCTGTTTCACTGCCAAGTTATTACACATGCGCAACATCGTTCCTCGAGTCACATGATCTTGTTATTCTTAAATTGTAAACAAATGCAGAGCCACAACACGATGTAAAACAGGTGAATTAGAAATACCATAATCTATACCTTCAATACCTTTGTATTCAGTCAAAATGAACTGATAACAGAAGATAAAAACAAAAGTTATTCACTAGTGAACGGCCACCTTTTAGAGCATCTTCGAAAATAGGTATGAATATGGCAGGAGACTCACAGTCTTGATAAAGCAGCATTCTTCTGGAACAGTAGCTCTGGCAGCTGGTAGAGTTGGTTCCTATTTAGACGTCTAACAGAGGGAAAACAAAAATGCTGAGTTAAACTACAGTGAAATGAATCAAGTAAATTTAGCAGGCACCTGCTAAAATTAGGGGGAAAAAACATGGTCAAAGTATTCAACTCTCTGAAAGTTTTACTTTGTGCAATTATGACTACCATAATTATCAAAATAGAAAGAGACAGATTGGAACTAATTACCAAATGAGACCACAGTAATTTGAGTGCTTCCTGTTGTAGGCAAAACCAATTAAACATATGGGACTGTAAACTAATAAATTTTGAGGACTTTTATAAAGATCTCATGATGGTGATTTTTTTTTAGCTTCACGTGTTGCACATTAAAGCAAACAGCTGTACAGCTGCAGGCGTAGTTTCAATAGTTTACCACATTATATGCATAGAACAGCAGTGCAGCTGTGATGTGGCTTCTTCGTTTTGACAGCGGCTACATGCTGAAGCCACCATTCTCCCTTTTCTGATGCAAAGGGTGGTGGGGGGTTGTCTTTTTGTAGATTCTTTAAACAGAGAGACTGGCAAATGTGTTTAGCATCATGTAAGCCTAAGCCTTTTTTCCACACATTCTTGGTCGGGTTCCTGGTTGGCTAGTAAATCTAGCCAGCAACCTCAGATCACTTGTTCGGTTTTGTTTAGCTTCTTGCTTTTTTTTTTTTTTTTGAAAGGGGTTCTTCTAAGAATACTCAGCTCAAAGCTGTTCCCTGCTTTAAGCTTAATATTGGTTAGGTTCTTAGTTGGCTAAAAGAAAAGAATATATGTTCAGAACACTTACAGTCTCTCCAGTTCTTTCATGTCATCAAAGGCCCCCCGCTCAATGGCTCCAATCTGGTTCTCCATCAGCTGCCTGGGGAGAGAAGTCACAGTGGGTGATGCTTGGCATAGCTTGGGTTGAATTGGGACAGACTGCTCTTTAGGGAAGTTTAAGGGGTGGTAGACCTGTTTGTGGAAGGAAATTGGAGGGTGGTGGAATCTTGGCATATAAGAGGGAATCTTAGGGAGTCTAGCCAAGACATTGGGTAAGGAAAGGTGCATGGGAGGGCTGGGAAACTGTGGTGGCACTGTTTAGCCGGTAGATATTGGCTGGTGTGGTCTGGGATGGTGGTAGGGTGTGAACCAAAGAGGCTTGCAGCTCTCGGAGGTGTGGGCCATCAGCAACTCTGTGGCTAGGTGCTCCAGACTGAAGCTACTTATTCAAAACAGGTCGGGTAAGCCCTCAGAACCACAGTCTTCACATGAACCTTCAACGCTGTGCATAATTAGATTCACCACAGGGACTACAAAAACACTTGGATGTAAAAGGTTTGTACAAAAAAAAAAAAGACTCTTGGAAGTTGTGCAATCTAAGACCTTTGAAGAGATGCAGACTTGCTTTGAGGAAACAAAAGGGCTGTTCATTAAATTTAGCTTTCTTCGAGCTCCATGAGGACATGGAACGAGATCTCGGAATTTTTATTTCCCTAGGTTGAGACAGCCCTCACACACATCACAGCCTCTTAATAAACAAATAAATAAACAGGTCATCAACATTTTCTTCAAAGGTGGCTGAAGATTCTGAAAATGTTTTTCACATAGCATTTTAAAAACTAATAAAGCAACATACACCTTCTAGCCAAAAATAAGTCTTTTATTTTGTTGGACATCCTTTGGCCTTGATTACAGCGTGTAATTTCCATGGCATTGTTGCATCAAGTGGACAGGTAGAGGCTCAGCAACATTATCTGTTGACCTGAATATACCGAATGTGCAGGATCTCTCATCAATGGGCATTTTCTTCACTGGTAACACATATTTATAATTTTGGCTCAAATAGTAAAAGAGTGGTACAAGGTACATGAAAAATCATTTTCACACATGAACTGGCACAAAAGTCCGGACATTAACCCTACTGAAAGTATTTGGGATGTGCTAGAGAAGAATGGAGTGGTTCAGTTTTACTTTCATCAATTCAAAGATGCTTGTGAAATATTTACTAAATAAATGTTATAATGTTGCTTACGTTTTTAGAAATAATGACCGTTCAATTACACGTTGTAATCAAAGCCAGTCCAACAAAACAGAGTGTACAACGTTTTTGGCTGGGCAGTGTTCAAGAACAGCAAACTAACATCTATTTTATTAGTAATTCTGTATTAGTGAGGGAAATGGGGATGCCCATTAAAAGTGAAGTATTAATTTTTCCTAGCTGTATTTTTAAAGACTACAGTATTATCTAATCAGCCGCTAACAAAGACAGACCTTTTTGATAGCCTTAGCCTCATAAATCAAAAGGATCTCCCCAGACTCCAAACCAAGCAGGACATGGTTTTAAGATGTAGGCAACCATTGTTTGTTTTTTGTATGTGTATGCAAGGCTTGTGACTGTAAGCATACATAATGTTTCCTGTAAGTGCTGTCTTTACCAAGGGCAAAGGTTCACACCTCCATTTTTAAAGTCAGGCTGCCAAGTCCCAGGGGTCAGAAATGTGAGAGTACCCCCCATGCTTCTGCCTCCATGTTAATCATGTTAACAACCCGCCTGGAACTACAGGGGCCGTAGGGAGACCTTAAAGGTCCTTGGGGAAGCTAGGGGGGGGGTGGGGGGTCGGTTGGTAGGGTGGTTGGGGATTTTAACAGGAAGATACTTGCAAAAAGTGGTTTCCATCCTGAATGCAAAAAAATGACAATATTTCTCCTACTAAGAGGATGTACTGGGGTATGACTTCAAAATACATAATACAGTGGTGGCTTTTGACAGAGAAATAAATCTGTCAAAATAAACTTATTAAAATATTATGATAAGATGTATTATAAATTATGCCATAGTGTATTATAGGCTGTGTATATTCTTTTATTAGATGCCAGACATTAGGATATAAAAAAGGACTTACAGAACACGAAGGTATTTGAGCCCACTAAAATCATTCCTGTTGATTCGGGTGAAGTTATTTCCATTCAGTTCCCTGCAAGAGAAAAAAAAAAATTAATTCTTCTTCCACTGGAAAATTTCTACTGAAGTTGCACTACATGATGGAAACAATAATCTGCAATATGACACATATAACCAAGATCGTGTTACACAATAAACAAACATGTCTCAAGTCTATTTTTGCAGTGATATGATGCTGCATATCCTTAAAGTAGGTTGGCGTGCAGTATAATATTCTGTCCAAAATCCATAATAAGGAAAACCTAGAATGAACAATCAAATCTAAGTGACATGTCTATATCCTTGCATTCATTCCCTAAGATAAAGGAGGATAAACTAAATATAAAGGTTTAAAAAAAACTTGTTTAAAAAGGAAATATTAATATGAATATGTGTACCTTAAGAAAAAAAAAAGACTTAAGTTACATGTTTTAACATGTGACTGTGATGTTTCTACACACGTAGTCAAAAACTGCAAAAACAACTGATGTATTTGTCTTCACATACAAGACTAAAGACTTCCATTGCATTGTTTTGACATAATTAGAATATCTATGCAACATCACCAAAACATTTATTTCCATCCAGAGTTGGGTTCATTTTTCACTAACATCTTGAAGTGATGACGGGAAAATTGAACCACTCCATGACGTCTTCTCCAGCACATCCCAAACACTTTCAATAGGGTTAAGGTCAGGACTCTGTGGTGCCAGCTCATGTGTGAGAATGATTCCTCATGTGCCGTGAACCACTCGTTCACTATTTGATCCACAATTTTATATCTGTGCCATCAGGGAAGAAAGAGTCCACTAATGGTATGACCTGCTCATTCAGTGCTTAATGTTGCTGAGCATTGACCTGACCAACTAATGCGATAATGCCACAGTATTTACACGCCGTAATCAAGGCTAAAGGCAGTCCAATAAAATATTCAGGATGTTTTTTTGTTTAGTTTTAATTTTTTTGGATGAGCAGTATATCTTCAGCATTAAGTAGAATGTGAGATTTCACGAAAACATATTTTACATCAGCTGAAGTTTAATACCAAAGGGGGAAAAATTGTTTTTTCAAAAAAATAAATAAAGAAATAAATAACTAAATAACTAAATAAAATAAAAAAAAAGGAGCCATAATCTTAAATTTTTTGCAATCTGGCAAACAGTCTGTGAATTGTCAATAAAGTTTTATCTTGTTTAATAATTATAAATAAATAAATAAAATTAAAAGGCACACCTTGCCAGACATTACTACTAATACTAGTTTTGCTAATCTTGCTGTTTTGTTAAAATAATTACAAAGTGAAATAAATTATGTAAAGTTAATATCAGCTTAAGACCTCACTGGTCTATCAAAGCACTTTTAAATAGTGTCTGTTATGACTGAAAAAGTCTGTGATTGGGTTACCAATCAGTGTAACAATGGGGTAACCAATTTTAGCCAATAAAGTAACCTTTTACTACTTAAAGGCTAAATAAACCAAAAAATAAAATAAAATAAACCAAAACAAAAAAACAAACAAACAAAAAAAATAAACCTGAACTGCAAGTTTACCCAAATAATTATTATAAACTAGAATTTTATAAGTTGAGCTGTGACTGTAAACATTGCCTTTGTAAAAATTAAAGTTTTGTTCAACTGAAATACTCTGTGCTATGTTAAAAACATATATGTCGTGGTCAAATCTTTGATTGTGTTCCCTCTATAGGGAATTCTGTATGACTGAACCTGTTATTCTGTTCCAATTTATGACAAAAGAAAGAAAAAATAGCCCGATATTAGTGAACAGTGACCTAGGAACTGTGGATAATCTGAAATGTTGAAGCAGCTGTGGGACTTGGCATCGAGCGTCTGTGCTCAATGCTGCAGGTATGAACACACATCTCTCTGTTATTATGCCATGATGACATCTTTTCAGATTTGACTTAATCCTTTAGCAGCCAGACCAACACACCATAAATGGGCAAAAAACTTGCATGCGGACACAAAAAGTCATCTTTTTTCGTGGATCCAAAATGTACTTTTCTTGGTCCATTATAATGACCACTCTTGGGACAGAGATAGAGAGAGAACCAGGGAGTGAGAGGTCATTGCAGACAGATGGTCTGTGTACACAGGTGCATGGATAGAGGGAAATAAATAATGGAGTGGGATTCATTAGCTGTAGCCTGATATACACATGTGTTGGTTATTGCTGGGCATTTAATCCAGCTTTCCTCATGGCTTCTCAAGTATAAATCTACTGGGTGGCCCCCTGTACCGGAACCCTGGGGATTGAAGACCTTGTGCAAGAGAATGGAGACTTAGCACAACACAACCAGTCACCCTTAATCATGCTAACTGTGTTCACCATCTGCCGGAAAATTGTATGTTAATAGCTGACTAGCATTGTGATAAAAAAAGACTTTAAATGGTGCAAACCTATACACAAAAACATTCTTATTTAAATCCCAAAAGAGAGGATTAATTCAGCTTGACGTGGACTGTGTAGATTTATAAGGATCTGGTTGTCCTTGTGTTACTGAACCTGCAAAACAGCTGTTTGTTTCCATTCAACTGAGTGCTCTTGTTACTAAAATTGCATGTCTATAATAATATTAAGGAGATAATCACTTGTTAAGGGAAGCAGAATTATCTGGATATGTATCTGTTGAGTGTTTTAATTATTTCTGAATGTTTTTGGATTTAAACCTAAACTTGGCAGGTTGGAAAACAGTGGAAAAAAACCATAGCTGTAAAAATACCAGCACTGTCCATCGGACTGTTTTTCTAATCCTGCTTGCAGTTATTTTGTTTATATCTGCCCACCCACATTATTTAGTGATAATTTTGTTCTATTTCATAAAATATAAACAAACTAGTAGCCTAATTTAAACCACTTTAGCCTAATTATTACGGATGCCGTAGATTATTATTAATTTTACCTTTTTCATGCTTGTGCCTGCATGAAAGCAAATCCGTCCTACCCACATAACTTTTCAGTTCCAAATAAGGTACAGCTATGGTTACAACCAGATGTTAAGTGATTGTTGTTGTTGTTTTTACATAAAAAAAAAATGTATCTGTTTAATAGAAATAACATTCACATATTCATTCATATTTGTTTACATTTATGGCAGTTGGCAGACACCCTTATCCAGAATGACTTACATTTTTACTCATTTATACAACCGAGCAATTGAGAGTTAAGCGCCTCGCTCAAAGGCCCAACAGTGGCAGCTTGGTGGTACTAGGGCTTGAACTGCCAACCTTCTTAACAGTAACCCAGAGACTTAACCACTGAGCTACCTACTGGGCAACCTACTGGCCTACCTACTGTTTACATCCCTAGTGTTACCTGTGCTACTAACTATCTATGGGACTAACTATTCTATTTACACCTATACTGGGATAACTATTCCTCAAACTAACAGGACAATGCATAATAAAGTGAATTATTTATGTACCACTCTAGAAAAATGATGAGACCACTGAAAAATGTTCAGTTTCTATGGTTGTACTATTTATAGGTATATGTCTGAGAAACATGGCCATTGTAGTTTTAATTCCATGAACTACTGATGACATTTTCCCCAAATTCTACACAAAAATATTATCTCTTAAGCATTTAACTAACAAAAATAACAAAATAACTGAAACACTGCAGTGTTTTCAGAATTTGTTTAATGGCTTGTGATAATCTATTTTCCTCTTGATCACATGCCAGAGGTTTTTTTTAATAGGGTTCAGGTCTGAAGATTGGGCGGGCCATGACAGAGTCTTGATCTTGTGGCTTGCCATCCACAACTTGACTGACCTGGCTGTACGGTATCGAGTGTTCCAGTGTTTCCTCCTGGAAATCCCAATCTTCATAGTTAGGGAACATTGTCAAAGCATAGTAGCATGTTTTTGTCCAGGAAATCCTTGTACATGGCTTGATTCCAACCCATTCCTCTCTTGCTGAAGCACCTTCAGATCATCATTCAGCCTCCAACAAATTTCACAATAGTTAGGATACAGTGTGGCTTGTATGCCTCTCCAGGTCTAAACACTGGAAGACCAGGTAATGGGAAAAGCTGAAAAGATGACCTTATTACAGTTCTCTATGGTCAAATTCTTTATGTTTTTTATTAATCTTCAGCTCGGATCTTCTTTTCTTGTCATTGAGGAGTTTTTTTCTAGATTTGAATGACTTTGCTCAGAGGAACACATTTCAAACCATCCTTACTATGCACTTAACCCGAGCTGCCATTTGCTGTTACTTCTGTAGGTCACTTGATGTCGTCCCATGGATTTTGAGTGACATTCAAAGGAGTTGACAATAGTCCTGGTCATTGAAGAGGCATTTTTGCTGTTTGCCAGTTTGTAACTTTGTTGTCCCCGGTGTCTGCTACATGACTGTGTTCTTATGAACTGCCATATTTGAAAATTTGAGAATACTGACAACCTGAAAGTCATTGTACTCATTAAAGGTACTGTTAGCACTGTTTTTGCCATCCAACCTAGCCCAATTACAAGAGGAAAATGAAGATCATGATGATTTTCGTACCTTCGCTCACTAAATAAAATTTGATTAAAGTGATCACCTAATCAGTACCTCATTAAGTAAAACAAGGTGTGAATTCTATCACAGATACTGGAATGAAATGGCTTCCATACACAGAGATGCTGATTTAAAAATAAAATTGAAGTGGGTTGTATATGTCAATGTAATATAATTATTTTGAAGAGGTTAACCTCTTAATCCCTTATTACATGGCTATGTCTTAAAACTTGTTATTCTGCACCTAGGATTTTATACAATTAAATATTTAATAAGTAGGATGGATATATAGTTCAGAATCTGTCAGATCTGAAAAGTTTAAGGGGTTAATAACTGTAAACATGCTAGATAAAAAGAAATTGAACTTTCTACCCCTGCCATTGCTGGGTCACGGAAAAAGCATCCAAACAGGATCTTTTCACTAGGTCTACTAGACACTTGCACAAAAATTCTGTCATTTCCCTCTACTTCATGAGGGAACTCCCACTGTAGCGGGTGCGGAAGCCAAAAGAGTGCCATTGCCCATTTCCTGTCATCCCATCACAGCCCAGCAGAGAGCTGGGGACCTAGATGTTGCATGTCTCCCGAGAGGCTTGATTTCTCAATAATTCAAAGAGCTATGAAAAAAAAGCAGTATGTTTACTTCTGCCATCTGCTAAAAAATCCCGCTGCAACAATGAGGGCTGTATAACATGAAATAGAATCTGTGGCACGGGGAAGGAAATGCATATGCAATGCACATAAATTGCACGTAAATTGCTGCCTCTCGCTTTCTCATACACACAGAGCACTCTAAAACATATATATGTGATATAAGGTGGGGTAACAGATTTTGCTTGGGAACTCTCCAAAGAAAATAGGAGGCTGATTCCAAAGCCATTCATTGGCAGAAATAGAGGAAACCAAGGAAGATCTTGGGTCAGCGCAACTGTGTAGACAGTGCACCTTGCTGGGCCAACAAGCTGCTGACCATCACATCACACTCTAGCAGACTGCTTTATGCTGTTACGGTTGGCGCTGTTACTCAATATTCACAGATCTCTGGCAAAAAAAAACATACTCCAACGTTCTGCTCCACTTCCACAGCTACCTACTTTGAGCTTCAAAAAACTATGCCAATGCAGCACTGATTTGCCCCAAACATCTTTTAATTCTTATTCTTGAATGTAACCAAATGTCAGTGCACACTGTGTATATTGCTCTTGTGATTTATTTGCTAGCACTGAGAAGTTAATACAGACTGCTTATGTTCTTGCATGCCCTGCTCTCATGACAGATGGAGGTGCCAGCAATGAGAACCTGAGCCAGGCACTGCGCAAGCTCTAAAGTGAAATGAAGATGATTGGAGCATCTGTGTAAACATCAATACAGATTTTTTTTCTACATTATACTATATAGGACATAAGAGCAGACAGGGAAGTAAGGAGAGAAGACTCAATGAGCCAGAACATACTAGGAACTAAAGCTCAATGACATTGAGAATCTTTGACCTACATAGCAGACTAGTGAATGCCTGTCTACACATACAGCTCTGTGTCTTCCAAAATAGAGACAAACCAGACCAGGACAAAAATAACTACCAATATATTCGTTCGTCTAACAAACTCATCAGTTCTTCTTTCTTTTTGCATCATTAGTCTTTAAAATAGAAGGATGAAATAACTTGAAATGCTGGGTGGAGGGTTTTTTGGCAGGAACAACATCCATAATACAATACCTTTCTGTTGCAGGTAGAGTGCTGACTAAACAGAACTATACTTCGCTCTGTCTAACAATATCTGTTTACATGAAACATAAATGAGATTGAACATTTGTGGTTATTTCACATCTCCACTGAAATTAAACAAAAAAAAATAATACTGTGTGTTAAAGAAAAAATGCATCCCTGCAACTAAATAATTATGTTTATACAGAAAAATATTTTGATGTGCTGAGCGATTCTGGTGCTAATGTGCGTTCCAGAACATAGTTGCAAGTTGTGACAGAGACTCAGCTTGGTTAGTTCACAATCCATGATATGATATGCACAATGGAGATGACAGCTGTGTTAGCATGAACACTGAAGCTTTGAATCCCAGTGGCAGCACTATCAGCAAGTAGTTGTTCGGTGTTCTGGATAATTTAGGAAACAATTACCCAAAGTGAAAATAGACCAACATGTCAATGAAAGAAGAAATTAAATCAGGATAGAAATCTTGGATACCATTAAAGATTACATTAATATAAATATAGTGATGCTAATTATTAAAATGCTATTTATTCAAGTTGGGAAAAATATGATGTTTCCTTTATAGAAAAGTATTACTAAAGGTCAGGCCAGTTAATAAAAGCCCAGCATGCCGTGATGCACTACATTCACACACCCTAAAAAAAAAAATTGCAAAAACCTTGTGTTTACAGCCAGCTCAGTCAGCCCAGGGGAATATAAACATGCCCTAATCTCTTTATTTGACACTCTGACATTGTCTTACATGGCTAATCAACACTGTTAAAACATTTATGTGTCAGAAAACTGAGAAAATAATACTGGAAAACAAACAAGCAAACAAATAACAGATCACCCCTATACATATGAAATATTGGCATAATTTTGAGAATGTAATACGCCATCTTTTGAACAATGTCTTAACAATTTGATATTATTAGACACTACAGTATCCTGTCAAGTCCCTGGAGCAAGAGAACCTGCTAAGAAGTGTTGTGAGGTAATTGGACTTGTCAACACTGACCTGCAAATGGCTTGTTTAAATTACTCTGAGAGTAAATGGATCGCAAAGTCAGTCTGTACCTATACAGCCAGGGGGAATTGAGACTGCTGCTAGATTAGTCTAGACATTAAAATGGGTAGAGTCATGTTGCAAACCTTTGCCCTGACCCCCCCCCCCCCCCCACACCCTCACCCTGTTTTATAGCATGACCATCAGAACCACACTCAGCCATATGTGAAATGAACCTGACATTCTAGGAATTACAGATTCACTGCAAATCATCTCTGTAAAGAAAAGGGGGATGGGATATGTCATGCTTGAAATCTCCAAGAATCTTCCCCCCACCTCCCATTCAGTGATTTAGGATAGTATCTAATCGTAGCATTACCTCCTTACAAGAGTTTAAACCTGAGTGGGTTTGTTTCTGTGTAGCATTTTACATGGCCTGCCCATGGGTTTTTTTCCACCTCAGAACAACCTGAAGCTACGTACACTAAACTGCTTCTAGGATTGAATATAAAATACATTAATGTATGCATGGTGCCCTATGATGTGCATATCTCATCTCTTGCCTAGTGCTCTAGGATATGCTCTGGATCCACCCCCAATGAATACTGGTGCTTTTCAGAAATGGTTATTTATCATCGGTCTTTAGTAAGGCCTTTATCCTGGTAAGGGTCCATGGCAGATCCCAACAAAGGATCTCCACACTGAAACACGGAAGGGATGCACCCTGTACAGGATGCCAGACCACAGCACAGCACAACACCACACACCTTAGGGGGAAAAATTTAGAGTGACCCATGCACCTGGCAGCATGGATGTGGGGAGAAAACCAGAGAACCTGAAGGCAGCTGTAACCTAATGGTTAAAGAAGCGGTTTTGGGAACGAAAGCTCGCTGGTTCGATAATGAACCAGCAGGAAAAATGTGTGGTGGTGGTGGAGTGAGCTGCACTTTCCCTTCCTCCACCTTCCTGAAGTGCCCTTGAGCAAGGCACTTAACCCCCAACTGCTCTCTGGGTGCCCCCAATGTGTGTGCCCACTATTTACGTGTGTGTGTGTGTGTGTGTGTGTGTGTGTGTGTGTGTTCACTTTGAATAGGTTAAATGCAGAAGGCAATAATTTCTCTTGCGGGATTAATACAGTATAGCAAAATCATTACATAGACCATTAGCAAGGTGGGTCTGCATACAAGAAAAGACCTTATACTTCTGTTTATATCTGGTGGTGCATAATAGACTCATTGGGGTTGGTTTGCAGTGAGTGGGCCAAGGGACCCTGTGAAAACTGTTTGCAAAGGTGGTGGTGGTTCAGTGTTCAAGTGTTGGAGTTAAAAATCAAAAGATTGCAGTAGAAATCCCAGTATCACATAACTACCATTTGTTGGTCCCTTGTGCATTGTTAAAAAATAAAATGGACCCTGAAGTGTTGAGCACAGACCAAGCATGCAAAACTTAGAATATAAAGGCTCTAAAAATATTCTACTGATTACTGAATAAATTTATTTCTAGATATTTCAGGAAACATTTCTGCGCTAATGTCCTTTTGTTAACCTCACATATATTATTTACTGTTTTGAATTCAGCATCCTTCTACTCTATCTATCCTATTCCACCTCCTGAGAACATTGGGCCACAGTGGGTTACAAGCCCTCTGCAGAACCTTTGTAAGAACTTTTCAGGACAATTATCCATCCACACTCACACCTATGGGTAATTTATAGGCACTTGACCCAATGTGTGTCTTCGGACTGTGGGAGGAAACCAGAGCTCTCAGAGGAAACCCATGGAAACACAGCAAAAATGTGCAAACTCCACAAAGAAACACCCCCGCTGATCATGGGGATGAAACCCAGAAACTTCTTATTGTGTGGCGAGAGTGCTACCCACTACGTTACTGCTCCCCCATCCTTATATATTTAGCCATAACATATTTCCCAGTGCAGGTCTTTTTTTCTTAATTCGGGAGATGACTGTATCCCTGTGTAGGACTGCGAAAGTAAACCTCATTTACAAGATGCACTTAACAGTACAAAAGTCAGCCACTGCCAGTAAATCAAACATCTGTGCATGTAACTGAATACGTCAAACTGTTCAAGTAGAAACTGGAAACAAGTTGTGCTTTAGGGATGTGGAGCATTTGAAATGGAGAACACACAGGCTTTCATTCCCTCTGAGCCAATATACGGTTTGTGCCTGTGCTTTGTGGACGTTTTGCTCATTACAGTTTGTAATAGACTAAAAACTTTCTTCATATTCCATCAAGAAACTAACTGGTGCACAGTAAACACAAGCGAGCCTGTGCTTGGCTGGTAACTGTCAGTTCCATATGGTGCTGTGACACTTTCTTCTTCCATATCATGTTCACTGTATTCTTAACAACATCGCCATGAACTCGAAATGAAGACTGCCTTGTTAATCGTTAAGCATTTCTCTACATTTCCCCTTATATTAACATAGATAGAAATTAAACAGTTCCATCTTGCTATAAAGATTTATTTCTATGTAGCAAAGCCCAGTAGAATCCTGGGAAGGTTTGAAAAGAGGATGTGTCTTCTCCACACAACCTTTGATTTAGCAGCATACTCATCAACATTGGCATTCCTTGAGTATTCTGCATTCCTAAAGGTAAACCATCTGTGAGAAATAAGAAGAGTCAAGTGGCATGTGGGCAGTACAGTGGCGTAGTGTTTAGCAGTTCCAGCTTACAGTAAAAAGTTCCTACGTTTGTGCACAGTGCTTGTTAAGGGCATTTCCGCGTGGCGTTTGCATGTTTTTCCAGTGCTTGTGTGGTTTTCTTCCAAGTAGTCCAGTTTCCTCCCCAAAGACATTGACATTAGGCTAATTGGATATTCTAGATTGCCCTTAAGAAGGAATGTGAGTGTGAATGTCTGTATGTCTGTGTTGCCCCGCAATGGTTTGCAAGCTATTCAGGGTGCACCCTGGAGTTGGCTGGAATAGGCTTCAGCCTCCCTGTGACCCTAATAAAGAAAAAAGCAGTTCAGAAAATAAGATGAAAAGTAAATGGGGAAAAAAGCCTTACAGTCAAACAGGAATCTTCAGTCTGATATCCCAAAATGTTTGAACCTCTTTGGAATTTATGGCCAAGGCATGAGCAAGGGAGATCTTTTCTGAATTTCTGGATTTGCCTTGTTCTGTTGGAGTCAAATTAAGGCTGCTGGAGTGGGTATAGTTCACCGATCCATCAACTGACTTGATGTGTATCATCATCTGGCAGCTGTTAAGAAAGGGTTTCTTAAGGGGTTCTTTAGGGACTTAATTGTTCTGGCCTACTAGAAGGTTTATATATGGAACCTTATCTGTTGCATATATTTGCACAGAACTTAACAGCAGAGCAGTATATACAGCCTACAGTATAGCACATTATGATTTCTTCAGTTTATTTCTACAACATATGGTTCTAGGATGGTACTTTTCAGCCAAAGTTTCAAAAATGAGACCTGCATATTTCACTTACAGTGGTGCTTAAAAGATTTTGAACCCTTTCGAATTTTCTATATTTCTGAATAAATAAGATCTAAAACAATATGAAATTTCCACACAAGTCTAAAAATAAATAAAGTCATTCACATTGGCTTAGGGGAGTTTCATCCAATTTCTCTGTACAGAACTGCTTTATCTCCAAGATGTTGGTGAGTTCATTCACTTGAAATGTTCCCAAAACATTTATATAGGATTAAGGTCAAGACTTTTATGTGGGCATTCTAAAACAGTAAATTTACTCTTATTTAAAAATGTTTGCTAGAATTGCTTGGTTGCTTGTGGTTGTTATCTTGCTTCACAAACCCTTTTTTCTATTTAGATTCAGTTCATGGACATATTTCCTGCCATTTTCCTTTACTTTTTCTGGTATAAATTTACTGGTATAATTGAGAGTGAATTGTTCCATAAAACTGTCCTGGCTCAGATGCAGCAAAACAGGCCCAAACTATAATATTAACAGGATAATATTTCACAGATGGCATAAGGCCCTTATGCTGGAATGGAATGCTTTTCTGTCTCTAAACATAAAACTTATTTCAACCAGAAAGTTTTATTTCTGCCACCCAAAGAATGTTTCTGATAGCCTTACCTCATTTGCTTGTACCATGATATACTTCCACAAACATTAGACTTTGAAAGGTCCATGTTAGCTAGTTTATCTACAACTACACATGCTCTCACACCTGACTGTCATCCAATTGAAAACATTGGACTATAACAGAGTTTCACATACTTTTGCCACTCACAGATATGTAATATGTAATTTTTCCCTATAAAGAAATGACCAAGTATAATATATATCCTATTTGTTTAGTTGGTTTATCTTTTTTCTCTTTTAAGACTTAAATACTCTTAGAAACTCAGTCAAAGACGATTGAGCAACACCCCCATGTGGTGCAACAGAAAAGCATTTGCCAATTTTATCCACAGATTACAAGTTCGAATCCTGATGAATTCACAGCCATTTTTTGCTTGGGAGTCCAAGAGAGCAGAATTGATTAATGCTTCCCATCAATCACAGTGACACTTGTCATGCATGCAGAAGGGGGTGTATAGTGCTTTCCTTGGAGGGTTTTACACAGTCCCTAAGGTTGTATGAGCCGCGGTTTTAAAAAAATGTGTACGAACTGTCCTTAAGTAAATTAGGGAAAAATCATAACGTTAATACACAATAATTCACTCATTCATCTTCAGTAACTGATTTATTCTGGTAAAGGTTGTGATGGATCTGAAAAATGTCCCAAGAATACTGGACATGTGATGGAATATACCTTTGATGGATGGGACACAGGAACGGATGTGAAACTCCACTGACAGCAAATCAAAGCCAGGATTAAACCAGTAACCTTAGAGTTGTGAGACAACAATTAGACTGCTTCTATAAAGGTCTGTGTCTGAAAGATATCTCCTCAGCAAGCAGACTGAAACTGTCATGGGTCCTGTAAAATCCATTCACTTGACAAACCACTTAATCCTACTAGGGTCACGGCGAGGCTGGAGCCCATCTCTGCTGACTCCTGAAGATGGCGGGGTCCAGTGGAGAACATGCAAACTCCACACAGCAACACCGTTACTGATCCCACTGGGACTCGAACCCAGAACTTTGAAGTTTGCTGTGAAGCGGACATTCATCCCACTATGCCATTAAGCCGCCACCACCATGTGGCCTGATTCTGTAAAATGTAGGTGGCTACAAGAGCAGTGGTGGCTCAGTGGTTAAGGCTGTGATCCGAAGGTTGGGGGTTCAAGACTCAGTACCACCAAGCTGCCACAGTTGGGCCCTTAACTGCCAATTGCTCAGTTGTGTAAAAAAAAAAAAATTATATTTGTCAGTTGCTCTGGATATGGGTGTCTGCCAAATGCCGTAGGTGTAAATGTAGAGATTTTGAAGAAGGTGGTGCAAACAGCTTTCTATCTATTCACAGAAGACCTCAATTTGCTTCTTATGAGACCAGAACTAAAGTTTACAACTGAGCTCTCAAAAAACACTCTCACCATGAATATGTATTCAGATTTCAAATCCCTCACTATGGTTGAATCAATAAGCAATTGGAGGGGAAAGGGAAGAAAGGACACTTGAATAATTGAGCAATCTCAGTACAAAGAGAATCCCAAATCAGACAGCTGAGTCTCTCCACCAACCACCACGCTTGATCATGGAAGTGCAACGTTGCAAATACACATAAATAGATTCATTATCAAGAGACGACACATCTCTGGTCTTATTCCTTAATATACGGTTACACAAGTTTTCACAACGCTGGATAAGCTGCTTAAAAACCTTCGGTAACCTTTTTTTTTTTAATGCAGTTATGACGTAGATTGTGCAATCTCTAATCTTTTACCTCAGCATTGGCATGGCTTTGTGGGTGTGTGGTTCGTGGGCTCATTGTCTAGTATATTTAGTAAGAGCCAGTTAAGGGGAAGTCTGGTATGGGGGTGTGAGTTTGGCACATGTGGCTGCAGTCGTTAAAGAACGCAAGCAGAAAGGTCAGGACAATCGAATCGCTTGCTGACGAGTGCAGATGGGGGTTCTACATCTACGCACAACACCCCCCCCCCCCCCCCCCCCCCCCCCCCCCCCCCCCCCCCCCCCCCCCCCCCCCCCCCCAAACACACATTTTGCAGAACCCTTTCAGCACGAATAACCTGGCCTCTGTTTGCAAAGATGTTTTGTTTTGATTTTTAAGCGGATGTCTGAAACATTTGGACCTAGTGGAGCCGCTGTGTCCTGATGGAGAAATATCCCCAAACCAACATCAATCTGATTTCTTCCTCAATTACACTTTGATAAAGGGGCTGATACAAATATTCATAAATAACAAAAGTAAAGTGCACTTAAAGAAGATAAACTCTTTAATATCTTTTTTTGCTTTCTTAGTGTTAAAATTTATTTTACATATTGACTCATGGATGGCGTATTTAACTGTGTGAGTCAATTCTTGCTTCCAGGACAAATAGAAGAAGAGTTCAGCATGTAGTGAATTTTCTCATGAAAGCACTACAGCCTGTATTATTTTTGTTCAAATCCTATCATTTGAGTTTTTGTCAAGATGCCTATTGCAAAGAAAAATATTTTAAAGGAAAAAAACACACACACAGAAAAGCCCCAAGCAATTAGGGTAGTACGTGGGGCATCGTCAATTTGTCATAAGAGTCAGGGAAAATCACTAGGGACTTGTGTGTGGTTTATTTGACTTGAGCAATCACCTTGAAAAATGAGCACTATACAATGGGGGCCATTAGGATGGAAAGATTGCTTATGTTAAATAATCTACCCAGAGTGGAAGTACATCATTTTCCCATGATTTGGTAGAAAAAAAGAAATGTAGATGTTTTAAGCAAATTGTGTTCCATGTGTCGCAATCTCCGGTCCTTCTTTATATAAAAATTATATATATAAATAAATGGAGAGAGATACACACAATTTTGCTGGCATGTATAATTCATTACAGATATTCTAAACCTGAAAGCAGTACAATCAATTTCCCCTGCTTTCAGTTCTTGGAAATTAATTATGGCATGAATATTTCAGAGCACTACAAAAAAGATTATAAGGCGATCGGGGATGAGAGATGAGAGTACAGCTGATGTGCACATATTAGTTTCATTCCTCTACAGAAAAATTATTTGCTGATAAGACACTCGAATAGCCACATAAGCAGCATTTTGCTGATTGAATGATTTTTCACTTGAGTTTTACATTTGAACTACAAAGCCTAAGACAAATTCATTCAAGACATTCTCTAATATTAGGGACGTGGGGAGGCTGATGCCTATCTCGGCCAAAACTGGGCAAAGGCATGGTAACCCTGAACAGCTCACCAGGCCATCGCAGGTCAACACACGCAACCATTCACACTTAGTCACATACACAGGCAATTTGGAACAGCTAATTAGCCTAATGTGCATGTGTTTGGATTGTAGGAGGAAACCGGAGTTCCCGGAGGAAACCCACACAAGCATGGGGAGAACATGTAAACTCCACACAGAAACGCCTCAAGCCCAGGACTCGAACCCAGGACCTTCTTGTTGTGCCGCCATCAAAACATTCTGTCCAGACAATTTTTTTTTCCTCCTCAGACATTATTAAGTTATTCATATAATCCATATAAGGCTAGAAAATTAATTCTTTAGAAGACAAAATATTTACTTTAAGATCTTTGCAGGAATTAATGCTTATGTTACAGGGAAAGTTGAGATGAAGAGAATACGCAGCACTAATACCAATGGCAAGCTGAGTGAAACTATTTTCAAGACGGCACATGGTGATGACAGAACTCACATTACTGCAATGCATACACACAAGCACCCACAAGTCGGCATGTAAATTACAGACGCATTTGCCTGCATACATTTCTTTCTTTTCCTTCGCGCCTGGACCTCTTAACACCTGCCCTGAAGACTAATACTAATTTTTCCTTCATGTAAGATCTTGTTAGGATGTGCTTGGGGGCTACTCACAGTCGCTCCGTGTTCCTTGGGATGTTCCTGGGAACGCTCTTGAGCCCCAGGTTGTGGCAGTCCACGGTGGTGCCGCTGCAGGTGCACAGAGCTGGGCATGCGGTGGCACGGTGGGCGAACAGGGTGCCACACAGGAGCAGTGCCCACCTCCATGCCCTACAACCTCTCATGGGCATGACTGATCCACAGTTCCTCTCTTAAACTCTCTTAACTGCCTTCCCTTTAAAGATTTTTGTTTGTTTGTTTGTTTGTTTGTTTGTAAAGCCGCTGCTACTGCTGCAGAAGTCCTTATGCTGGAAGCAAAGCACACACACAATGTGTGGGAGAAAGACTAAGTGTGGAGGACCAAAAAAGAAATCACCAAAAAAAAAAAAACCCCAAAAAAAACAAGGTAGGAAAGGTAATAGTGGAGTTTTTATCCTCACAAGCAGAAGAAATGGTTACTTTAGGTCAGACTGGTCCTGTTTTGTTTGTTCTTGTGGTGGGGGGGAGACCAAAATAAAAAAGCTTGTCCTCTTCTGTCGTGCTTGACTTCCTAAGGAAAAGTCTCTCTCTTTCTCTGTCTCCGTCTCTCTCACTGCGCTCAGCGTCTACGTCTGCTTCCCTCCCACTCCTGCACTCCTCTGGCTGCCTACACAGAGGGGAACAGAGGAACACCAAAGAGAAAAAAAAAAGCACTCTCTCACTCTCTCTCTCTTACACACACACACACACATATACACACACAGCAGTCATCCATCACAAAGATCTACAAATAGCAGCTCCCATGCTCCTCCCAGATCCCCTCCCCTTCGTCCAGTGTTCCTTCCCCCAATACTAAACACACCATCCTCACCCCCTACAATCTCTCAGGCATCCCAGTGCAACTCTGGGCATCCACAGATCCACACGTGTGTATGATTTACAGTGTTCCTCCATCCCAAAACACTGACCCCTGATGCAACATAGAGAAGGTGCAGGTTGGTCATTTCAACACTCTGAAGATGGAGGAGGGGGTTGGATGAGTTGTACCGAACAAGACAGGGAGCTTTTTTTTTTTTTACAGGTATGAAGGGTACATAGCCCAACTATAGTGTGGGTCAGAACCTTAAGACTTAAATGTATACTTGTATATATTTATACATGATATAGAATGTATGAAAAGCGTCAACAATGTTGTAGATTAGCAGAGTCATTCCAACAAAACTTGAAAGCAGTCGATCTCAAACTTTTGCCAGTCAGGGTGATGGAGGGGGAAAAAATTCCACGGGCACCTCAGTGAAGATTTACTTCATGGACCATTGAAATATTAGACCTAATGTGTTCTCCATGGCTTCAAAAAATAGCACACATTTGAATAATAAGGCTAAGTTTTATATATATGTGTGTAGTCTGACTTGTTTTTGAGTTACTGAGGTTTGGCCTAAACCCATTAAATTCTAGTATCATATTAGTTATCACTCATTGCACAATGGTAACCTGAGGTGTTCGAAGCAAATGCGCAGACAATGATGAATTACTCTTTTAAACTTTTAATGAAACTCTTACTTTTTTAGCGATTTAAAGTATTAATGATTCTTTAATATGTCATTAAAAGTTTTTCCTTTTCCTAAAAAGTCCATCAGCATGTCCGCCTCACAAAAAGAGGGTCCTAGGTACGAATCCTGGGCTCGGGCGTTTCTGTGTGGAGTTCGCATGTTCTCCCTGTGCTCGTGTGGGTTTCCTCCAGGTCCTCTGGTTTCCCCCCACAAACCAAAGCCATGCACATTCGTCTAATAAGCTGTTTCAAATTGCCCCTAGGTGTGAGTTTGATGTATGTGTATAGATGTGTGTGTTGGCTCTGTGATGGTCTGGTGAACAGTTCAGGGTGTACCCCGCCTTTGCCCAGTGTTGGCTAAGATAGGCTCCATCCTGCCTGCGACCCCAGCAGGATTAAGCGGTTCAGCAAATGAGTGAGTGAGTGAATGAGTAAAAGTCCACCATGTTGTAAAAAAAATTAACCGATCAGCCGTTTTTCAGGGGGAGAAAAAGAATCTGTGATAGTCAAAACAGACGTGCCGGAGAGAGGCGCTTGGCCATGACAGCTCTGGTTGGAGCTTGATGAGAAAGAAGAAAAGAAGCAAATATCATGGATAGCACACATTCCTCAAAAGACTTAAGGGAGTTCTCTTCTCAGTGACCAACGTGGACCATAAGTCACGGCAGGTGATGGAGTATTATTACCTTTATTGTGTTGTTCTGTTCAACAGGACCACATACAGAAAACGCTTCGCAGGAAACAGTAGCTGGGCTCTGATTACAAAAACCACTTACTTAAATGATATAGGTGATATTCTTCATTTTTTTTGGTTTGTTTTTCATTATACATTATATGTAAATATGTATTAGATGAATTTGCTATCAACAATTTTTACATTTACATTTTTTTGGAGGTGGGCGGAAACAAGAGAACCCAGATGAAACCCAGGAGAAAACAGGTGAAACTCAGAACACAGTAACAAGCTCAGATCAATTTAGTAAGTTAACAATTTCAATATAACACATTTTATCTAGCTACTCCTGTATATAGGGATGGGGAGAAAACTCACTTACTCACTCATTTGCTGCGGGGGAGGCTGGAGCATCTCTCAGCTAAAACTGGGTAAAGGCGGAGTACAACCTGAACAGCTTGCCAGTCCATCACAGAGCCAACACACACACACACACACACACACACACACACAACCATTCACATTCACACCAAGGGGCAATTTGGAATAGCCTGTTAGCCTAATACGTATGTCTTCGAAGTGTGGGAGGAAACCGCGGAACCCAAAGGAAATTCATGCAAACACGGATAAAGCATGCAAGATATAGACAAAAATGCAAACCAACATGCTACCCATCATTTCTAAGAGCGTGATCACACTAAAGGTGCGACTGAAAAATGACCTTTTTTGCGAATTTTGAATTTTGCAACAAGGTGCGACTCCACATGCAAGCGAATATATTTTGGCTAAAAAATGTATATGCGCGAAAGCCGCAAGAAGGTTGCGTGACAATTTGTGACTGATTTGCACGTAATTTGCAATTGGTTTGCAGATGTTTAGTGAAAAATAAAAAAATTCCTGTCGTAAATCACTTGCGTTTCGTTCACCTTTTATCCTCATGTTATTAGGACGAATAATATATGAATGATGGCAAAAAAAAATTTACCAGCAATTCTCAAACTTTTAGCAAACTTTCTGCATGGAAACCTCCAACTTGTTGCTTTTCATTGCTAACAAAAAATTAATAATTTGTGAGCAAAACAACAACTTTGCACCCTTCTCACAACATGTGCAGACTGTTTGAGTAAAGTCTGCGTCAGACTCTTGTTTTTTAGGAGTTCACGAACCAGGTGACCAAAACGCAATGCCGTGAACTTATGTTTGAATTTTAAGTGGCAAAATGTTGCTTTTCCTCTATAGTCCTACAGGTGGTGCACTCAAGTCTATTCACATATTACCAGGCAGCCCAACATCCCATGTTTCACAAGCAAATGATGGGCTAACTTTTTGAAAAATAACAGCAAACTAACAAACTTTCTTTCACCTTGTTCAAGGTTTAAAAATGTAAATATAAAAGCAGGGGGAAAAAAATGTAATATTGAATCAGGATATTTATAGAATCATGATCCAGAATCGCAGTACAAATCTATCGGGATAATATTGTATCATGTGGTCCCTGGTGATTCCCATCCCAACCTGTACAGTATGTCCAGGTTAGCTAGATAACAAATTTCAGACCTCTTTAATTATTAATGAGAATGCATAATTATTTAAATAGATTATTTCAATAGTACATAAAAGAATAGATATAAAAAATAATTTTTATACATGTATACCTTACTCCAATGTCCTGGATGTAGAAATGAACCTCATGAGACCCTGAATAGCATTCAAGTAAAAGAAGAAAAGGAAAAAAAAAGAAAGAGAAAAAAAGAAAGAAAAGTTTTTGTTAAAACATGCAAGCATTGCCTCCATGGACACGAATATATAAGGACCCAGTAAAACGGCTGCTAACGATCTAATGTGATGAAGTACAAACTGCTGTGTTTAACCACAATAAGGCTTATGAAGCTAATCGTGCTACTGTTTGCTTTGCAGATTTATGCTTTTCATTGACTGGATGGTTCAGCAGGGGGAAATTTTTGATTTAACCCATTTTTACATGATGCAAATTGGTGGTAGTAAGTTTCCATTACTTATTACCCACATTATTATTGTAGCTTTAGTGCTGAAGGAAGGGAGCAAAATTGGGACACTGAATGTCTTGGCTGCACTTGAGCTGTGTGGAAAGTGTGTGTAAATTTGATTACAATCCATACTATTTCTTTACACAAATCATAAAAACCTACTTAAACTACATTTGCAAAATTGGCAAAATTACACCTGCATTTTACAGACAATATTACGCATATTACATAACATCCTAAGCCAGAGAACTGTTTCTTATCACTATGCGATTTGAGACAAGCCTGAAAGCTCTGGGGTGCAGCGTTTAAAATAGTGTAACACTACAGTTTCCCTTGCTCAGTCCCCAGAGACCATCTCATGGAAGCAAATCAAACTCTGCAGAGTATATAGTACCCACAATACCACTCATAGGCTTTAAACACACACACACATCAGAAGAACTGTATGTCATTGGCTATAACACAGCATTAATGAGAGGTACAACTCAACAGAATCAACATGCAAAGTACCTTAAGGTTTAAAGAGCTGTCAAGAGCCAGAAGATAAGTACATACAGACAGAGGGCAAAGAAATAGGCGCCCATTCTCTGACTTCAACACTAAACATAGATTCTGCAAATTCCACATTTAGTCACATTGAGAGAAAACAGAACTCGTTAGGTGTCTGTAAGCCAGGCGTGTACAATGTGGAGCTGCTACACTGGGAATAAAGTAGCAAGGACATGCTAATGAAAGGCTCTTTTTAAGGATTATACATTTTTAATCATAATATTTTGCATGATAAGGGACCTACAACCAGCCAGAAATGAAGTAAATTCATCAAGCAAATCATAAAACACAAGCATTCCTCTAAATACTTATTTCAGAATAATTTTATGATCACTAGTGGGGGAAAAGTGGGATCTTTAAATAATACAATTCTACTCTGGACTAATAAGAAGCCCAGATAAACTCCGTGCATGTTCGACAAGAATCCTTGGGGTTAACTGCAGCTGCAGTTTCTCCATCTACTGCCCCCCCCTTGTGGAGATATTAAAATAGCACCATCTGGTAAAAGCAGGAGAGTAAAAAGAAAACACTCAAAAAGATCTTAATTCCAAACACATGCCCATTTCCCTTTTTTTCCAAAAAGTACATGAAAACATGCAATCAGATTTCAGTTTTACTGGTTCATCCTAACAAATAATGGCATGCATTACCCAACCCCGATTGTGCATATTAGGCTTCATTTCTGTCTCTCGGCCATCTCACTGCTGCCAATTTCAAGGTGAAACTAAGAACTTCCAGTAAAGGTCTGGAATTTTTTTTTTTTAAAGGGAGAAATAAATAATGATAATAGCTTCTAAAAAATGTGAGGTGCATGAAATATCAGGGCATATTTTATATGCAGAGATTGTTCCAGTAGATTTTTAGACATAGCTACGGTATTCTGGCTGCACCTCAACCTTGTATGCATGGTTCATTTATGGTCCTGAGCTTAAAGCTTTATTGCAGTGAAAGGCTTTTTTGTGTCGACCACAAGTGAAGAAAAATGACTGAATTTCAAACTCGTATTACCTTTTTGTAAATCAAATCAGTTAGCCAATGTAATGAAATGTGATACAAGGATGTAATGACAATATACTGAATTGTGATGTTTTAATAATTTATATTTTTATAAAAGCATGTTGGGGGGGCATACTTTCCCTATACAGTAGTGGGCAATTAAGATTATAAACCACTACTTTTGTCTAAAAGGGCTCCTAATAAAAAGAAGTACTAAAAAATACTTCTTTATAATTTTTTGGTGAAAATGTATTGAACAAAGCTATTGTAGGCAATAAGATCCAAAAAAAAAAAAAAATTCCGAAAGGTATATTGAGGTAAAAGTATGGCTAATAAACAAAAACACTGAAAATACTAATTTTTCATAAAAATTATTTATTTATTTATTTTTTGCATAGCATGAGTGAACTTCAAACCATATGGAATGGTTTAGCGAGTGAAGAAATAATAATAATAATTAAACAAAATACAGTGATTATACACTAGTACAACCAAGTACTACAAGTATTTATTTCATGTAATATTGGATCCTATTAATGAGAATAAGTAAAAAATTCTCTTTTTTGAAAAAAAAATAAAAGTCTATTTAATGTGGCCACCCTTTATTTTGATTACAGCATTTAACCTTCCAGGCATAGTGTTCACATATTTTTTAATTTCTTTACCCGCTAAACCATTCCATATGGGTTGCAGTTCATTCATGCTATGCAAAGGTCAAAAAAAATAAATAAAAAATTCACCTTTTAGACAAAAGTGGCGGTGAATAATCTTCACTGCACACTACTGTATGTTGGTCTCAAAATATCAATTAAAAAACACATTTGCATTGCTACAACTGGCAATCATGCACTGCTGACCAAAATATTAATTAACAAATAAACTCAATTACAATACAAACAAATTTTTGCTTCTTGTTATTATTATTATAACCAGTTTTAGTATTGGCGGCACAGTGGCATAGTGGTTAGCACATCCCCTTACAGCAAGAGGGTCCTGGTCCTGAGTCCCTGGCTCAGCATTTATGTTTAGTTTGCATGTCCTCTGCAGGCTTGCATGGGTTGCTTCCTGCACATTAAGCTAATTGGCTGTTCCAAATCAGCCAGAGGTGTGGATGTGAGTGTGAACAGTTGCGTGTGTTGGCCCTGCAATGGTCTGTTGAGCTGTTCAGGATATACTAGGGCTTCGCCCAGTGCTGTCAGAGATAGGCTCTAGTCTCCCCGTGACCCTGGTAGGATTAGGCATTTATTGGGTGTACTGCAGTGTGTGGTACCACAGGGGCAGGAGTGGCTCAGGGGTGGTTACTGATCTGAAGGTCAGGGGTTCATGCCCCAAATCCAACAAGCTGCCCTAGTTGCATCTTTGAGCAAGGCCCCTAAACCCTGGTTGGTCAGTTGTGTAAGTGAGAGAACTCGCTCTGGATAAGGGCATCTGTCAAATGCTGTGAATGTAAATGTTTTTCCGTGTGGGTTGCAGTACCCCGGCAGATTCTGTTGCTCAGCTGTGGGTAGAAATATTGCTGTATCACACTGTGTTTTTAATCTGTTATGAAAAGACTATTTTTATGAATGGATATTGTCTGACAGTGCTCTGCTAAATTCTTTAGCATGCTGATAGCACAGGATGCAAAAGGGAAGGAGGGAAAATGGAGAGGATATTCCATGTAATATTCCATACATTGCGAGCATATTCCACTTTACAAACAGTTAGGATCCATTAATGTTCCCATCACTACCAATAACAACACTTTAATGTTGTTAATAAATAATAATTTCCAAGAATTATCAGTTACTGCATGGAGTGGAAAGAAAAAGGTATTACTAGCCTGCAGATGCTAATCAATCAACCATCACCAACACTAACTATCACAGCGGAGTGACCTAGAAAATTTATTAGAAACACATTCACCCTTTCACTACTAATGTTACTCACAAGCATATGCATATGGGTCAGTGACATGACATGCAAATCTTAGTGACGCATTAGTCATGTTTAAAATAATTTAAAATGATTCATAACATGCATCATTTTATTCAATAAAACCTATGTAATTTTATCAGATTTCTGGCAAATATAATTATGATTATTACGTTGTAATGGTTTTGCATCTCAAACCCTCAAAACGTAGCTCTTGAGTTGTTCAGAAAATTGCAAAAACCTTTAAAAGTTCATACAACTGAAATGTCAGGGTGGCGCAACCAACTTATGGAACTTTTATTTTAAAAAGAAATCAAGACATGAGTAAACCGGATATTGTGTCAGCCATAGGACCCAGAGACCTTCAGTGAAGACTGATAAGGTTTTTAAGTCTCTTTCAAGTATTGATGAAAATAGGCAGTCAGTTGTACAAACAATGTAAAACTAGGAAAATGTTGATATCGCATAAAACTCTTGATTCTATTAAAAAATTTAATGTACGAACTTGCTAGCAAAGTCAAAATCGTATATAGTTGTCCAAGCTGAAGCCTTAATCTGAAACAAGTAGCAAAAGTCAGGTGGTGCAACCACAGGTAATGCCACTACTGTCTGAAATAAATCCTGTTAATAATTGGTTATCACTAGAATATTTATTAGTTATAAATTAAAACGCCGTACAGTTTAAATGGTTTTTGTTTTAATAAAATTCGATATTCAATCATGCCAAAGTTCATTACATCTGGCCTTACCAGATGATAGAGTGCAGGGCATTAAAAGAAAGCCTGCAAGAAGATGAAGTGGTCCTCCATGTCGATTCTTCAGAAAACTTAACAGCGAAGTATAGACATTTCACTTTGGATTTAGTAGAAAGCAGGCAATTGTCCACACCTGTGTACCCTACACAGCAGCCGGAGTAGTCTTATGCCAGCATCTCTGCATCCCTCCGGCATGTCGAGAGAGCTGTGTGGGCCCACCTTGAAGCAGTGATGTGATGCGTTGGACAATCAGACCCCACACACTCTGCTACTCTCCATATGATAAGTGACAGACCTGTCACTCAATACCGCCAAAAAAAAAAACAAACAAACAAAAAAAACCTTTCACTTACATAGCACCATCCCCTTCCTTTCGGGATTCAATCAGGTCATCTGAAACTTCTCTGAACGATGCCACAGATGGGGTTGGGGGTGCTATCAAAAGAATCGCTAACGGAAGCAGACATCCAAACAACTAAGGATTTGTACAGTTTTTTACAGTTTGTCCCTGATGTTGTGCCTCCTGTAAAGGGAACTCTGGCAATACACCAGGTAATCTCATCAGAACTAGGAAAAATATTGCATGAGAACTCTCCGTTTTCTACAGCAGACCGCATATCTGCGAGTGCCATAAGCCCACTACAGTCATTTTGAAAACAATTAGTACTCGGAGTAACCACATCCACATTGGAAAGTTCATCTTGGAAAAGGTCATCCCTTTATTTGGCACGCTCTTCTGGTGATTGTTGACGAAATTCAAGTCAGTGCAATCCAGAATTTGGGCAAAACAATGTGTTTACATGGCCCCATCAAGCTGAAAATGTATTTTATCACTTGACTAATGTTCTCCAAGTGAACCAGAGCCTCTTAATTCATGAATCTCACATCTTGACAGTGGAGACTGGGACAGCTTTAGTAGGCACACCTGAAAAAATAAGTTATCAGCCGTTTTTTTTTAGCCTTAAT
This sequence comes from Neosilurus hyrtlii, assembly GCA_028564935.1. NCBI lineage: Eukaryota > Metazoa > Chordata > Actinopteri > Siluriformes > Plotosidae > Neosilurus > Neosilurus hyrtlii. The sequence continues at coordinate 6,292,389 of JAOUQZ010000032.1, forward strand.
ATTTTCAGTGAACCTAAGCATGTTTTAAATCAAACTAAACTGACATGTTACCACTCAAACTTAAGAATTTTATTGTTTGTTGTTAACTCACTACACATGTTCTTGTGTGCAATCCTGTTACTATTAAAATGTTTGTGTGTAAGTTACATATGAAACAAATAAAATTTTTCAACATAATACCTGTCAGTCTCCGGGGATATAGAGTCCGAATAGGCCATATTCCATGTCTCCATTATTGAGACGGGAGCCCGGAGCTGTGGCCAGAAGGTCATCGGTGCCTGTCGTGGGGCAACCCCCGAACCAAGTGGTGTACACCTGCGGTAAGGTGGGCTGTCAAGCTGAAGAAGGAGGCCTATCAGGTCCTTTTTGCCTGTGGGTCTCCCGAGGCAGCGGACGGGTATTGACAGGCCAAATGCACTGCAGCCTGCGCTATTGCCGATGCAAAATCTCGGGTGTGGGAGGAGTTCGGTGAGGGCCTGGAAAAAGACAATTGGTTGGCCTTGAAAAGGTTCTGGACCACCATCCGGCACCTCAAGAGGAAGAAGCAGTACTCCACAAACACTGCTCACCTCGACTGGGGATGTTGTTGGGAGGTGGAAGGAATACTTCGAGGACCTCCTCAATCCCACCAACACGCCCTCTATGAAAGAGCCTGGGGGTTCTTGGGTGGGGGATCTGCCCTGAATACCTCAAGGCTCGGGATGTGGTGGGATTGTATTGGCTGACACATTTCTACAACATAGCGTGGTCATCAGGGGCCGTGCCTCTGGCAAACCGTGATGGTAGTTCCCCTTTTTTAAAAAGGAGACCCGGAGGGTGTGTTGAAATCACACTCCTCAACCTACCCGGGAAAGTCTATTCAGAAGTACTGGACAGGAGGACCACGCTGATGGTTGAACCTCAGATTCAGGAGGAACAAGGTGGTTTTCGTCCAGGTTGCAGCACTCCTAATCAGGTCTAATCGGGTGGGAGTTTGCCCACCCTGTCCACATGTGCTTTGTGGACTTGGAGAATGCTTTTGACCGTGTCCCTCAGGCTATCTTGTGGGGTGTGCTCCGGGAATATGCTATACCGGACCCATTGCTACAGACCATTCGGTCTATGTATTGCCAGAGCCAGAGCTTGGGCCGCATTGGTAACATGTCGAATTTGTTTCCAGTGGGAGTTGGACTCTGCTAAGGCTGCCCTTAATCACCTGTTATGTTCATAATTTTTATGGATAGAATTTCTACGTGCAGCCAGGGTGTTGAGAGGTTCTGGTTTGGTCGCCATAGGATCTTGTCTCTGCTTTTTGCAGATGACGTTGTCATATTGACTTCATCGAGCCGGGACCTTCAGCTCTCGCTGAAGCGATTCGCAGCTGAGTATGAGGCGACTGGGATGAGAATCAGCACCTCCAAGTTCGAGGCCATGGTTCTCAGCTGGAATAGGGTGGAATGCCCCCTCTGGGTCTGGAACAAGTGGAGGAGTTCTTGTTCACGAGTGAGGAAAGGATGGAGCAAGAGATTGACAGGCGGATCGGTGCAGCTTCTGCTGTAAAGCGGAGCTTGTACCAGTCTGTCGTGGTGCAGAGACAGCTGAGCCGGAAGGCAAAGCTCTCAATTTACCAGTCGATTTATGTTCCTACCCTCACCTATGGTCACGAACTTTGGGTAGAGACCGAAAGACCAAGATCGTGAATACAAGTGGCTGAAATGAGCTTCCTTCACAAGGTGGCAGGGCTCTCTCTTAGAGATAGGGAGAGAAGTTCTGTCATCCGGGAGGAGCTCGGAGTAGAACCACTGCTCCTTTGCGAGGTGCCAGTCGAGGTGGCTCGAGCATCTGATTAGAATGCCTCCCGAACGCCTCCATGGTGTGGTGTTTTGGGCATGTCCAACCTGAAAGAGTCCTCGGGGCTGACCCAGAACACGCTGGAGGGACTACGTCTCTCGGCTGGTCTGGGAAACGCCTTGGCGTACCCTTGGAAGAGCTGGAGGAAGTGGCTGGGGAGAGGGACATCTGGACCTCACTGCTTAGGCTGCTGCCCCCGCGACCCGACCCCGGAACAAGCGGATGAAGATGAATGAATGCCTGTCAGTCTTGTCAGGTGGTGCGACCAGGTAAATTTCTATTTAAAAAAATAATAATACATCAAAGTTCGGGGTTTCTGGGTTTATATTTTAGCAAGCCAATTTTTTTTTGGTAACACTTTCATAATTTCAGGTACGTTATTTCCTATTACTTCTTTTCACATGTTGTAAAATAATGAAATAAAATTAAATTAAAAATAATAATTAGAATGTGTGTCCAATGTGTTGACAAGTACTGTGTTTAAAAGCATATATTTTTATAACCATCAACTTTAGGATAAGAAATACACTAAATAAGAGGGATTTAAAACTACTGATTTAATGTCAAAAGCTGAAGGCACTGTACAATACAGCTATGACTTTAAACCAACATATGGTAACATCGATCCATGTACTCACTCGAAAAGTTGCAGATAAAACATGAATAATTCAATGTCACCATTAAAAATAAAAACTGAGCACAGGTCTGTTGAGATGGAACATGAAACAAAGCATTTTCACATATAAAAATATTTAAAGGAATAACTTAAAAAAAAGTGACCTCTATCTCACAGTGGTTAATGCCTTAAAAAAAATGTAAAAAAAACATTTCATAAAAAAATAAAACAGACAGTAGTTTAAGAGATGGATATCAGAGTTAACAATACAAAACTGTCAATACACATCTGAAGTACCATGTTCACAAAAAAGAAGTTTAGGCTCAAGCTTATTCACATTTAAAAAGTCAGTTTGGTGGGTTGAACGGTTACCCATTGAGGAGACACTTTGTTCTGTTTTGCTGCTTAAATCCGCAGTAAAAAAAAAAATCACACGATAAGTCAAGAGACTTTTAAAGATAAATTACTTTGTAAATAGCCATGTTTTGCATTCTGTTCCACAAAGCTGAGCTCAGGGAAATGCCTATAGTGTGTGACGATGCACAAGGAAACCCAATTTCAAATAATCAAAAAAGCCTACAGTTTAAAAAAAAAAAAATTAAAATTATAAAAAAATAAAAAAAATTAAACACAGGAGACTATACATGCCACTGCATAAGTTGAATATGATTAAGTAATATCTGTAAGTGTAAACTAGGCCACAAACAAACAAAAGTCCATCTCCCTTTTTCCCCCAAAAGTACAATTTTCAATATCCCACTTCACAAAAACCTCTCACATATCAAACAGTTCAGTGTAACAGCTCTAAATAACAGTAACTAGTTGTTCAGCCTTCAGGGTTAGAAATAAGACCACTATTACACTCAGTATATCCATAACAGACATAACCACTATTTAGTACAGTAGTATGCAATTGAATGTACTGGATGTCTAGTATGTCTAGTTCATATACCTTCATTAGGGTACCCTGGAATCTCTGGGTGTGTATTCAAATCAAACCCAGCGAAAGACAGCTTACGCGATTCCAAAAGAAAGAAAGCCCCCAGTGTCCTATATGCTTCACACCTGAACTTTCTAAACACATATCCCATTCCTGACCTTTCTGAGTAGACGCTTCATGCTTCGGACAACTTTGACGTTATTTTTTTTTTTTTCTTCTTCTCCATATACATCTTTCACAAAGAAACAAAAAATTCAGGACATTTGTAACTGGTAAAAATCATCATGTAATGTACTGGTTTGGAAATTCATCTTGTTTGCATAGTTAACAAGTTGGAGGTCACATCTGTTAATTAAACCTAAATAAATACTATATTATTCTGACCCAAAAAAAAAAAAAAAAAAAAAAAAAAAAAAAAATTACAGGCTTAAACTTGAGTGCTGTTCCGGAGTCCTTTTGATCGATGTGGAATCCTGAAAGAATGATTAAAAAAAATAAAGGCACGATGATAAATAAATAAATAAAATGACTATATAAATATAGTTGGTAAACAAATTGTTGTTGATGCTAACAAAGTGAAGATGCTACAAAGTGAAGCTAGGTTTGATTAAAATGTGTGTACTGACACTGATAATCAGACCTAATAATGAGGTGAAACAAAGGTTTTTTCTGCCTATTAAATAAATGCTTCAATATTACTTTTGAAAATTAATTTCTTGTTTTCTTGATATAAACCACTACATTACATAATTTAACTTTACTGCACTGTAATATAAAATATCTGTAAACAAAATGCAATTACATAATAAAGACATCTGAAAATAAATCTGTACAGATTTAGGTTCAGATGCAGCTTACATTTTCCTTGTTTACCTCTTTGGTTTGGCTCGTTCCATTTGAAACCTGATTCCCCAAAACTTTTCTCTGTGTAAAGAAAGTAATTTTTAGGTGTAATAATGACACAGCTTCCTTTCTAAGTACTCAATAAGTTAAGTACTGCAAGGGAATTAAATTACATATGAAAGAAAAATAGACCTTGATGAGGCCTCCAAAGGACCGTGAGCGACCATGCTTTTGGTTCAAAGGTCTGGGGCTTTCACGAACTGGAGTCCCCTGTTTGTTGAACTTCAAAAACAAAAAAATAATTCATTCAAATTCACTTTATTCTATATGACTCTCAAGAGAACACACATTAATGGTTTAGGAAATTCTGTATTAATGATCGAAAGCAACGACAGTTTTAACAGCTGGTTAAGGAAAAGGTGCACGAAAACCTTAGGTGAAATTTCTTTACACTAATGCTAATTGCAGAATTTTACAACCCAGAAAACAAGGCTTTGTTTTGTTACCCTGGGGCACGATGTCCACAATCTCCGCGATTCAAAAAAGCATGGAGCTTCACAATTTATGAGCACACTTGGAACATGACTGGGGTAAAAACAGGAGGCAGGGAGCATCCAAGAGATGAAACTTAAAGGTATCGTGTTTACACGTTCATCAAGATCCCTTAAGACGGCACATCAATGTCTGTTAAGCCCTACTAGGATTCCTAAGTTCCATCATGACAGGCGTCAAATCATAATACATCGTAATAACACACACAACATCCACCTCAACTGATTGTTGCACAGAGGCACTTTACAAACTTACAGACACTGTCACTTTTTGCACACAGACACTTTACAGACTTTTATTTTTACTAGAAAAAGTCCCCACTGCAATAAATTATATTTCATTATAGTGCCTGTACCTTTGCATTTCATTTTATATTACATTTGTATTTATATATATATAAATAAAAATAATATGTATATTTTATTCTACAAATATTCCTATTTCTATCCTTTTGCATTTTATATAGATTTTATATTTATCTGAACTTCACATTTATTATTTTTTTTCCTCCTTGTTACTTTGATAGATTATTGTTTACATTTTGGACAGTCATACTAAACATTTCACTACATATTGTATTGTGTACAATTTGTATGCGACAAATAAAATTTTAATTTAATGCAAAATTTGTGATCATTTTTTTCTGGATGGGATGCTAGTCTATTTACTTAAGTGGCCAGAGCTGCACTTCTGGTTGAGAAATTGTCTGATGGGATTAAAAACAAATTAATATTGCATTAACCCCCAATCCCCCTGTGAAATGGTCTGAACACTCCTCTGTGTTGACTACTTGGCTAGAACCCCATGATGAGTAATTCAATGGAACAACTGCTATACTCTGTCAAACATGTTAAGGTGATGCATTATGAGAGAATACTTAAATGCTGTCTTAACAGTGGTCAGTTATGTATGCTCTGCTTAGGTCTTTGCTTTCTCTTTGTCACCAAAAAGAAACTGAGGTACTTTATGTAGCTCATAAACACAAACGCCTCCTCTTCAACAAACAAATAAATAAATACATACATAATAAGTAAGCAAGCAAGCAAATAAATACATAAATAAATGAATGAATAAATAACCACAGCCCTTAGCATTATGCCTCTAAGATTATTCCTTCGTGTGCTTATCTCAGTACACAAAAATATATTTCCCCCAACACACATACACTGCAAACGTGGTATACATCAACTAGGTTAGACAGAACCCGATTGTTCATTTAACATCCTATGTACTGATGTAGATCTCTAGTGTAGTTTTAAAGGCAATGCTGAATAACTTTTTCATATCAGATACACAGCAACATCCGTAAAAGAGTAAAAATCGATGGTATACCTGTCGAATGAGCTTCTTCTTCTTTGTAGATTCAGGCATGTTGCTGACATGTTGAAAAAGCTCCCGCAGTGCTTCCTGTGTATGCTGCTGGCTACTGTTACCATCCTCCTCACTGCTTCTCTTAGACGGCAGGCCTCGAACACCAACTCTAGCGCCCACTTCTAAGTCATCCTAAAGCAACATGTTGGAAGTGATTTAGATTCTGGTCACTCCACAGTGAGGGACTGTGTATTAAACAGATGACGGTGACAACTATGAGGTTCCATCACAGAGAGGGAAGTCAGTGCTTTCTTCGCTGTAATGGAAGACAAATATAATTTATATGCAAATATCTCCCCACATATATAAATGCAAATAGTTAGTTTTTTTCATTTGACCAGCTCAAGAACAAAAGATATAATTAAGTTTGTGTATGCAGCTGAAAAAACCCATAAATAATTCTATAATCACAAGGTGTTATGAACCCAGACGACTGGAATATTTATTCCACTACATCAAACGGACACTGGATAATTTACATGCACATATTTATAATTATAACCTTCGATTGAGGAGTTCCAGAGCTGGCGAATAGCATCCGTGCATGATCTTTGATGTATGCTGGCGCCTTGAAAAACACAGAGTAAATAATTAGAAAGCAAGCTCAGATAAAATTTAATGGGCGAGTCAACAATTCTAAACCAATGTGATTTTTGCCAAATTCAACAAATATCTCCTCACGGTCTGCTAGCTGTCCATTCTGTGCATACAGAGTAGTTTGTACATAGCCCTGGCTCTGTAAACCAAAACCAATGAAGTGGCTTGGAGTGAGCCACACAACACTATTCAAGCCAATTAGTAATCAGATCCTTGTGGTACTCAGATTTCCCTAAGATTTTTGTGACAGTCCCTTGATGCCCATATTTGATTGTTTACTTTCAGTTACACTTCCAAGCAATGATTGGGAGTGTTTTTATTTGGAACTAATAAACCTGATTACAGCTGATAACAGGCAGAAGCCAAGTAACTTGGTGTGCAAGTTAGAAAGTGGCAAGTTAAAAGTTTGCATGCATAATTTATGTCTGTTTCTAATAAAACGTGTTGCTTCATAAACCCTTTTTTTTTTTTTGGTAGAAAATAAAAACGACAAATAACTCCATATGTATGATCGGACGCTTGTTCTATATATACTGACAGTCATAAAAAACTTCATGACGAAACTTTGTATATCTGTACTTGTGTGTGTGTGTGTGTGTGTGTGTGTGTGTGTTGGGGGGCTGGGGGGAGTATACCCTGTGGCTTTATTAATGATAGTACTCAGGCACGTTAGAAAATGATGGGCTGTCATTTTGTCACACTTCATTGCACATGTTTGGGTCAAAAGTGGACCAAATGCAGTTTGAGCAAAACACAATGTGTATCTGCACAATTTAAGGAGTGGTTTGGAAAGCCTATATAAAAGGTTCAAAATGACCACTATTGTTAGTCTAGTGCACGTCATAATGCCACGCCTATTATGTGAATATCTCCGAGCAATAGGTATGGTGGAGGCCGGGTTGAGCCTTAACTAGTTTGTATCTAACTTGTTAGTTTATTATCAGTATACTGTTAATACTGCCATAAACTTGTTTTGTATGAACAAAGAGATTCAGGTCGTATTTTCTTAATTTTGCACTCTCACTAGATGGAAAGAGCAGCAATTTTAAGTTAGCTAATGCAAGCTATCAAATGGGTTTTAGCATGTTGCAACTTTGAAACTAAGTAAAATCCACCAGATGTTGAAAATATGAATACGGTCATTTGTAACAGGAGTTTGGAAGACTTGCGTATCATTTCAAGTTCAAATCTCAACATCTTTAACAATTGATGACCTCCCTTTTAATTTGCAACAAATTAGACCACTTGCAGAAGGACTTTTACAAAGAAATATAAGTATTTTAAAGTGTTTCATAAGCTTTACCAAGAAATACCTCTAATAAACTCTAATGAAGTTGTTGAATGTTGAATGCTCTTACCCGAAACAACTTCTGTGAGTGCTTGATAAGAAATGCCATGCCGTTGTTCAGCTTATTCAAATTGTCTTGCAGATCATTTGCAGTCACCTGCATACAAAGAAATTTTGAGAATGCTGCAGTATACAGAAAATAACAACAATAATACTCAGACCTACATTTTTCGGCCATATGATATGCGGTGCAAACATGAGAGCCAGGTTGAAGGCAGACATTTTGTTTTTCTCTTGTTGCTTAGCTGTCTGATAGAGCAAGTCCAACAGCAGTTTGAGGAGGCTGCGGTTGGCTGGAGGAAGTAGCATGAAGAGAAGCTGTAGTGCTTCGAGCTGGCGCTCTTTGTTGGGTATGGATGTCTTGTTACCCCTCTCATCAAACAATGTAATTTCTGAAATGTAGAAATGGTAAATACATTTAATTCAACCATGTTTTGATTACCTTACGCAGTTTACCTTTTTTGTTTAGTCCGAATTTATTTCTGTACTTGCTGTATATTGTTTAGGTGTGGAAACTACTGGGGTTCGTCATGAAGTTGTTTGGTCAAGGAAACTTCGTATTTTAAAACTAATTTATTAATAGGTTACATGACTCCAGTTCTGTACCTAACTCCACTCACAGTATAATTTTAAAAAAGAGCTGGCAGGTGTGTGTGTGGGGGGGGTTGAAATAAAATAAAAATAAAAATAAAAAACATTTACAGTAATACATACATAAATAATAATAATAATATGTAATTTGTTGATTCATAAGAACCATTAACACGAAAGGAGAGCTCAACCGTTTAATACTTGGGTGCTTTAAGGCATCCACATCTTCAAAAGGGTGTCCAATTTCCTTTAAAAACCACCTGCCTCTTATTGTATAGGTTCCACCTCTTTCACCAAAACAGCTCGAACACAATAAATCAAGGACTGCACAAGACCTCTGAGGGTAGGTGGCAGACAGTTTGATTTGAAGCAATCACACTCATGAATTGCAGAAGCTTCAGCTGGCTCTAATTTGGTATGTGCATTTAAATGTATTATTTCGAAAAATTATTCACTTGACTTAGTTGTTTGCTGACACAACGACCAGCACTGAAACTGGGGTAGAGTTAACTGATCGGCTCTTTCAGCTCTGATAAGAAAAGGGATTATAGTGATTTTAGTTTTTAGGGTTTTTTTTTTTTTTAAATAGCTACAATACTATTCTAGCTACTTATCCACAGCCACCACAGTAGGAGAATTATTTTTTTTTTAATTATAAAAAATTATTTCCACCTTGGGTTCTAAAAGCCTCACTGGCTAAATAAACCCAAACAAACCAGCAAACTGACAGCAACACATAAATAAAAGTGATTATACCAAGTCCACCGAATGTGTTTTTTGTTGTTGTGTGTGTGCTGACTGAGCATTTTCAATATATTTCCTATGTCCCTGAGCTCAGTGTTAACATCGATTAGCACCCGTGGTGGAAAAATACTATCACATGCCTTCAGTCCCCCAGACCTGGGGAGTGTCACACATGCTAACCTAACAGGACACTTCTGAGATGAATGCCCTCTGAAAATAAAATTGTGGGTACTGTCAGCACACACACAAAATATAAATAAATAATGCGATAAAGTAATAAATAAAAAAAGTAATCAACAAACAAACAAATAAATAAAGTAATTAATGAAATAATGAATAAATAAGTTGACCAGCCAGTAAATTAAATAAAAAAAATAAATTGTGGGACACAAGCCTTAATTCTTGAAAATTTAAAAATATGTTATAATCATTAAGTACATTAATTCCAAAAATGATTGCCTTTTATTTATTCATTTCACATAGAGAGGGTTCAGCAATGGGCTCCAGAATTTTTTTCTGTAGTCCCCTTATAGCACCTGAGCTGATATCCTAGTGGCCAATCAGAATGTACAATTGCAAATATCCAGTGGATACAGATAAAATAATAGTTTTCTTTCATATCTACAACAGCAACAAGAGACCCCTGGAGGCTCCTGAACCCCACTTTGTGAATAACTGCTTAAAAGAAATGAATCTTAAAATTGTCCTGAGATAAACTGTCATTGCCGTAAAGGAGTACCAGCTATTTTGAGATGTGCGTGATAATGGCGATGAGTCAGCAGTGGCTCAGGCAGCTCCCCAAGGAAAGCCTTCAGCAGTGTGGCTGCATCATGTGGATTGTAATCCCCTGTGTCCAGGTCGACATCTGCACCACTGTTGAGCATCTCCCTTAGTGCCTGCTGTCTGATGCTGTTCCCCGGAACGCGGAACAGGCCCTCCACATGTAGGTCTGACATAAAGGAAAGAACCAGCTGCATTAGAATAAATTATTCATTTTTCTCCCAATTAGAGAACTGTCTACTTTTTCCTTGGTCACAGTGCAGTGGATTACTTTAGAAAAAAGAACATGAATCATGGAGACAATTACAATTTCAAATATAAAACTTCATGAAGTATCATAATATAGAGATAATTGCAGATTCTTTATCGTCCTGTATACATATATTGTTCTTGTATATAAAGTTTTATACTGTACACAGGGATGAGAACAGGCTTAAAATAAAAAGAAGGAAAATGGGCAGGGGTTAAAGGTGCCGTCCAGGCCCCCTTGTGGGGGTGTGGGGGCAACGCCCCTGCTGGGGAGTTGAGTGGAGCAAAGCCCCTGATTTTTTTTTCTCATTTTCTTGGAAAAACGGGGTATTATCATGTACCATTAACAATTTTGAATGTTACATGATGTGTAATACGACATAAAATATTGACAAAACTTACGTTACCTTGTTGAGCAGCCAATGGCAGTCATTCTACCACTATAAGGGCAGGAAAAAGCCAAAGTATATCAGGAATATTTAATAAGCCATCAGCTTTAAGAACTAGCCCGTTATAACATTACTCATGATTAGACCGATAGGATGCATCAGCCACCAGTCAGCCAATCAGGAATCACTTTACGTACTACAAGTCTTCAGCAGTCAAGCAACTGCTTATCGGTATATACCTAAAAACATCTCTCTCTCTATATATATATATATATATATATATATACACACACCTAAATGTGTGTGTGCGCATGTATGTATATGTGTGTGTATATATATATATATATATATATATATATATACACACACACATATAAAAAAATTGCGATATACATATTTAGGTATATACCGATAAGTAGTTGCTTGACTACTGAAGACATGTAGATATAGATATAAAACCC
>JAOUQZ010000032.1:6309017-6326765 GCA_028564935.1 Neosilurus hyrtlii
TAAAAAGATAAGTACATTTAACTAAGTCTGATTTTATGGTAACTAAGATTTAACATTTCTCTCTCTCTCTCTCTCTCTCTCTCTCTCTCTCTCTATATATATATATATATATATATACACACACATACACACACCTAAATGTGTGTGTGCATGTATGTATATGTGTGTATATGTGTGTGTGTGTGTGTGTGTGTATGTATATATATATATATAAATTGCGATATACATATTTAGGTATATACCGATAAGTAGTTGCTTGACTACTGAAGACTTGTAGATATAGATATAAAACCCTGAAGATTTTACACTGAATTTCCAAACATCTCAAGAATGTCCATTTTGAAAATTCTCATCCCTGTGTATACTTGTGTTAAAATTAAAGCAGCCTAAAAAAATACAAGAAAAATCTCACTTTTTCCAAGGTACTCTATAAGCTGGTAAATTTGGGCAATGCCCTCCTCAGTTAATGGTGCTCCAAATATCACTCCTTTCTCTGGGGGGGAAAAAAGACAATACTGAAATTATTCAGTTGTTTTAGAATTCTATATATCAGAACAGCTGTTTATTACAGTGTAGTGCGTTTACACATTTGAAAGGTTTTGAACAACTTTGTATTAGTTCCCTGACTAAAATACTTAGGAACCTAACAGTACTTCAAAATTTCTAGCTGTCCTGCACACGGCTATGGAGCTACAGATCTTAAGCTCACAACACAGCTGTTGGTTATACAAGCCTAGTGTGCCACTATAGGGGTTTTCTTTCATTGTTCTTGAAAAATAAAATCCCACTTTAACAAAATGAAAATGCAAAAACTTTCACCTCACGTAAATAAAAGATGATGGCACACACTCTGCCAGCAAAGCATGGTTAATGCTTCATGCACAAGACAAAATCTCAGACACTATTCCATTCTCTGCCAGCTTTATTTACAAATCAATGTATGTATGGGTATACACGAGACAGCCATGTTAGGGAAGAGGCTTTGGGAACGAAAGGTCGCTGGTTCAATTCCCGAACCACCAGGAAAAAAATGTGTGGCGGAGGGGAAGTGAGATGCACCTTCCCTTCCTCCACATTCATGGCCGAAGTGCCTTTAAGCAAGGCACCTAACCCCAAACTGCCCTCCAGGCACTGCAATGTGTAGCAGCCCACTGCTCTCCGCCAGTGTGTGTGTGTGTTCTCACTGTTTACGTGTGTGTGCTCATTTTGGATGGGTTAAAAGCTGAAGTCAAAGTTTCCCTTGCGGAATTAATACAGCATAAAAATAAATAAATTAATAAAAAAACAAATTGACTAAACTATATGTTCATATGATTATGCCATGAAAATTGAGTTACACCACTTTGTATGTCGCTAATCAGGAAAAGCTACTTTTGAGAAAATGGCAATTACAGTTACAGATCCAGCTTCTGAAGTTCTGCATTTGAAACTCCGTAGTATCCATAAACTAAATGAATCCGGCTCTCGACCAACCAGCATGATCTTCCTAGCAACAGATAAGTTGTATTTACACCGAGTCATGACTTTTGTGGCCTCTCTTTCAGGATTCCCTAAGTAGGTACAGTATTCTGGTACAGAATATGGACAATAAGGATTTATCCTGAGCAATCACAAAAGCAGTTTAATAATACACAAAATAAGTGGATATTTCCACTGTTTAACAAAAACTTGGACATGGAACCCTTTCAAAAATTTTTCAAAAATTCTGTAAAAATAAACAGAATATTTAGCCATAGTAGACATGAAACGTGAGGTACTCAGTATTAATCACACTCTCACTCATGCTGTCCGGATGAAAGAACATAAAAAAAGTGTAAGCATAAAAGTAGGAAACAAACATTAACATTAACAAAACACACTGAGAGTCAAACTGGCCACATGAGATCCGGTCTCACATTCAGAATAACAGCACTCCTGCTCATGTGATATTGCTTAATTATATTCTATTCCACTGACTTTTTTAATCACATAACACGTTTAGAAAGTCAAAGAAGCATGGCCATGCAATCAATATGTTTGTGAGATGTGGTTAATTCACCTTTACGCTTCAGGAAGTTGGGTAGGCGCAGGAAGCCTGTGGAAGCAGGGAACTTGAGGTCTGTCTCTCCCTGGAGGTGTGCAAACTCTGCTCCGGGTAAATCAATGAGTCTGCTTATGTTACTCAGCAGGAGTTCAGTAAAAATCTGCGGCTTCTCATGCCTTAGTTTCTCCACAAAGAAATCAGGGTTGAAAATAACCGGCTGGCTTTGAGGCATCTCCTGACTTATGACTATGTTACATACTGTTCCCCTGCTGCAAAACACAATAGAGCAAAAACAATCTAAACCCATTTATTTTTCATGAAAATTGCCAAATTTGATCTTAAATAAATATTTCTAGAATTATAACATCCTATATTACGAGAGAGTATTAAGACCACATTAAGTAGAGAAAAAAATCTGAGATTTTGAGCATAAAATGATAATATTATGAGAATAGAGCAATAAATTATAATTCATTTTTGCACTAAAAAGTCATACAGTTTTGAGAAAAACATTCCTAATATTAGAAAAACAAAAAATCGCAGGCTTGCAGTTGTACAGAGAGGAAATCAGAAGAGCAGCTTACGCCTGCGTGAAAATGAGACATATGGAACTTTACTCTTTACATTACAGCTTAGGATTTAGGATTCACAAATAAAAAACACTTTGGGCACATCAGCACCACATTATCAAAACTATCACAACATACATATCAAGTATCAAGTGATATATTCACTTGAAATTATAAATATATACACACACACACACACACACATATATATATATATATATATACATAACACACAAGCACACATATTCTCTCCTTAACTTTCACTGTAAAAAAAAAATAATAAACTTAATTTTTTAAAACATTATTCTAAAACATTATTTTAAAACGCTATGCTTTAATCTAGAACCATTACGACTTTTATTCTAGATACACTGAGACGCTCCCACTTCATTGTGGATACTAGGCTCCAGAGATCCAAAACAAGAAGCCATTAGCATTAAACCAAACAAACACTTACATACAGACTCAAACCACGACGCTAACACCGTGCATGTGACTCAACAAGGGAAATACGGATTAATACACACTCTACGTGGAATATTACCTGCTTTAATACTTTAATTTTATTAAAGAAACAGAAAAAGGCAGTGCTTCCGCCGAGCTAACAAGAATTCTAACCTGTGAAAATATAAGCTTCTAACCTAGTGACCACAGCTGAAGGCTGAATCCAAACACCTAATATGAAAAAGTAAGTTAACAGGGTATAAAACACTTGTTATAAACTTTATGTGGACGCTACAAACATAAATATAAGAAGTTATTTGAAATCCAGCCACCGCTAACGACGCTAACGCTAGCTGTCAAAGGCCGTTTTGCTAGTTATCTGATAACTAGAAAAACTATTTGAAGACCCCACACTAAAATGTCAAATCATTTACATTTTCATAAATACACTTTTTACACATCTTAATAAATACAAAACATGACTGCCAACCTTCTGCTTTGTTTGTTTTCGTCGTTATCTTTCTCAGCCGCCATGTTCAGTTTGAATTTGCCACGGAGAACACCTTTGACCCGCCCTCTGATTCTCATTGGCTCATACCGATGTTGAAATTTCAAATCGCAAGAGGAAACTCATGAATATTAATGAACAGTGAGCAGACGTACATTTCATTGGCTGAGGAAAGCTTTTTTTTTACTTCCGCTAAGTCGTAAGAGTTCCTGTGCTGAGAAAATTAAGCAGCCAATCACATGCCGGATCTATGCGCCGTGTGTTTGCAGAAAACCCTGTACGCTTTCTTGCACCTACCTAATAAAAACATTTCCACACCATAATTGTGTAGAGCACTCACAATGATTATTGATCCTTAATCTCAGCAGAGCAAATATAAACAGTGTCAGGACACAACTGTTGCTTTCTTAGTCTAATTTAGTGTAGGTTTATTTATTTTATTTATTTACTTTTTTATTTTTAAAAATGTTAAATTTTTTGCAGTGTTCAACAGTATCATAGAGTGTAAGTGTATGATTTGGTACATGACCTGTTTTCTACCACTAGAGGTAGCCCATGTTCCATGTTTGGTGTTCTGTATAGACAGGACACGCTTGTAACACTCATTCACCCTCACACTTGTTTGCCAAACCACTTGATCCTAATATTAGGGTAATTAGGGAGCCTATCTCAGCCGACACTGGGCGACGGTGGACCCCGAACTGCTCACCAGACCACTGCAGGGCATCACAAACAAATAATCATACTCAAATCCACACCTAGGGACAATTTGGAACAGCCACTTAACCTACTGAGCATTCTTTGAACTGTGGGAGGAAACCGGAGTATTCGGAGGAAACCCAAACAAACACAGGGAGAACATGCCGACTCCACACAATAATGCTCAAAAGCCCAGGACCTTCTTGCAGTGAGGCAACGGGCTAACCATTACACGACCGTGCCATGTTGAACTCATTTAAGGCAAATCAGGTTATATTTTACAAAAAAAAAACCCACCAAGAACAGTTCAAATACAAACAGAATTTATTGTTGGTAGGAATTACCCCAGGCAAGCTAAAAAAAACAAAAAAAAAATTACTGAAACTTCTAAAAGAAGTGATTCTTCTTTTTCTTGCAAAAGTGCTATACTTAAACAAATATGAACATATATAATATAACATTTTATGTTAAAGGTACAGTGTGTAATATTTTCGAGGATCTATTAACAGAAATTTACTATATCATCAATAAATAAGCTGTCATAAATCTATAATAATGGATTTTTTAAAAAGTCATTGGGTTTTCTGAACTTTAAAATTAGCTGCTTATATGTATATGAGGAGTGGGTCCCCTCTCACAGATGCTGCCATCTTGCACCACCATGTTTCTACAGTAGCTCAGAACCATACAGGCTTCGAAGGGGTGGAGTCAGGAATAAATCTACAGTTGGTCACCACTTGATGCCGCTAGATACCTGTAAATCTTGCACACTGTACTTTTAACAGGTAGGTTAAGAGAGTGTGGAGGTCCACTGCCAAACAAGTCACCACATTCTAACAATGCAAGATCCACAAAAATCACAATTCATCATTAAACATTAATAATATAACAATATTTAAAACTATTCACGTTTTCTTTTTTTTTTTTTTAATTAAACATTTTCAAACTATCACAACAACAAATACAAATTGTACAAGAAACATTTCTGTTTACATAACAAGTGGAATTTAGTCATCGTTAATCCCTTCAAAGTAATTAATCACTGGTTTTATGCAAAACATATAAATAGTTTCCTTTTCTGTGTGATTAACAATACAAGAAACCCAGAGGAATTCTTTGTGGATGCCACTGTAGTAATCAGTGCAGCTGTGCCTGAAAGTATAATTTATAATAACACAAATAAAAACAACAACAACAACAACAACAATATGCTGCTACACAGAAAATTAAACCAATGTGCACCCAATAAACCCACCAAAATATGCTTCATTTTCTGTCACAGAAGGAACACCATGCTAATTCCAGACGATATAGACTACTACTCTTTCTAGTTAACACTGAAGGTGCACATTTATTAATGAATAACCAATATATGCTATCTTCCATTATCGGTTAATTTTGTCTAAATATAAGGCTTTCCCTGCGAAACCATCCCAGCTCATGGGCTTAGTATCTCTTCTTAACCTTGGTTACATCCTGTTTTGTTTCTATGTCTGTTTACAGTAACAATAAAAAGCAAGCATGCAAGATAACTTGGCAGTGCAACACCAATCCGTAGGAAGTGGAAAAGTCAGAGATTAAGTGTTCTGCACTCCCCACATCAAGATGCTGATGTTTACTAGTATCATCGTGCTCAGTCATTGCGGGGGTCATTGACACTCGCATACAATGTAAGAAAATGGTTTGAGAAAAACAATCATTATTTCCAAGAGATAACCCTGTATTTCATGTTTATACAAGGTAATTGAATGGGCACTTTTAATACTGAGATGCAAAAAATGAAAGCAAAAATGATTTAGATGATCCTTCTGCTTTCTGAATCCTGTGGTCTGTCCTGGTGTGCTAATGCTGGCTGGAGTTCTCATCTTTGAAGCCCTTCGCTCCTGCTGATGAAGATCCATATGGGCTTAGATCTGCACTCAGCGACTGTGAAGATGACTTTTCACGGCTGGTTATATAAACTAATTTGATACAATTATTTAGGATTCACAGTTGTGGTATAACCAACCAGACTACATGTTGGTCTGTAATGAAGTTTTTATGGTTTGTATTTTATGGTGTCACCCAAATGGATTTCCCTTTTGAGCCTGGTTCCTCTCAAGGTTTCTTCCTCGTGTCAACTGAGGGAGTATTTCCTTGCCACTGTCGCTGCGGGCTTGCTCATTAGAGATGTGTAAGGGTTGTAGAAAACTGTTTCAATTCCTTTTTAAATTACTTCTACTATGTAAAGCTGCTTTGCGACAATGCCAGTTGTAAAAAGCGCTATACAAATAAAACTGAATTGATTTTCAGACTGATGTGCTAACTGCTCCTGTGGAATTCTGGCTAACCATGTTTGACACTGACACTGGGTTCCTGTTTCGGCATGCACACAGACATCTGGGTTTGAGAGGCGCCAGTGTTTCCCAACATGCTTTGCGGAACATTTTAGAAGAGATGCAAAAGAGGATGGGGTCCAGCGCGCTGTTCACATACCATAGAGGCAGAGACAGGTAAGATTTGAGCACTGTGTACACCATTAGTACTGTTCCTGACCAAGAGTCAACATAAACTTGCATGAGGGAAGATGCAATGTCAGGGAAGTTGCAGACAAAGAAAGTCACCACCACAGCCCCTGAAAAAAAAGATTAAATAAGCAAAAGAACAGACAGAACGTACGACACAGAGTCAAGCAAGAAAGAAACCAAATATGACAGTAGAGCTTCTGCAGTCTGTAACTCTACTTGGCTGTCAGTGCCTTGTCTTCTGCATCTGCTTCATTCTCCACCAGCTGCTAGATATACTGTACATTTCTAAGATTTGTGGTTATACCAAAAATAAAAGGAACTGAAGTGGAATTCAATTTCTATATTTTCTAAGCATGTTTCTACATGTTATGGTTTTTGTTTTGTTATATGTTGGGATGGTAGCATAGTGGTTAGCACTTCCGCCTTTCTGTGTGGAGTTTGCATGTTTTCCCTGTGCTTGCATGGGTTTCCTCCTGGTGCTCCAGTTTCATCCACAGTCCAAAGACATGCATTAATTTATTTTCTAAACCACTTTATCCTACTAGGGCCGTGGGGAAGCTGAAGTCTCATCTATCTCAGTTCACCAGTCCATTGCAGGGCCAACACACACAGCCATTCATATTCACAGTGACACTTAGGGGCAATCTGGAATAGCGAATTAGCCTAATGCATGTCTTTCGACTGTGGGAGAAAACTAGAGTACCTGGACAAAACCTATACAAGCTTGGGAAGAACATATAAACTCCAGAAAGAAATGCCCTTGTTGAGCCCAGGACTTGAACCCAGGACATTCTTGCCCTGAGGCAGATGTGCTAACCATTACACCATTGTAATGTTCCCCAAAAACATTTCAATATATTCAGGGAATTTCATTATATACAGGGTGTGAGTGGTTGTGTTCAGGGTGTACCCTGCCATTGTTGGCAGGGATAGGCTCCAGCCTCACCATGACCCTAATAAAAGATAAAGCGGGTTGGAAAATAATATGAAATGAAATTTCCTCATAGTATCTTCTGGCAAAACAGTGGGTCCAACTTCACTAATCTTTAGCCTGGGCCCTCATCCAGTGCTAGGTGGGTCAGGAAGTAAAGTAACATCCCTTTCTCTCTACTCAAAGTTTTGCCATTATAGTCCCATTTTCTTGTTCCTGTTCTAACTCTGTTTCGCAAAAGGAGACACACCTAGACCTGCTTCCCAAAATACAGTACAGTAAAGGGATCAGAATCACAGAATTTAACCAGAAAAAAAAGATATGGTAAAGATACCAGGAGAAAAGAATCTTACCCATAAGCCTTAAAGCTCGTTTCTCCTGAATCAGCAGCTTTCCATTCTGGAGGCACTGCGGGTTTCCTCCTTCACTTGCAGCCCTTGTCATGCCCATCGCCATGCGCTGACGGCTGTTGTAATAGAAGTGGGTAATGATAAGTATGTAGAGAGCAAAGATGCACACAAGTGGGACCAAGAAACAGAGGATGCCCCTCAGAAGAAGTGCTCCCTTGTAAATGGGGGAAGGTTCCTCCTCAGTCATCTCACACATGGTGGATACCACAAAGGCTGTGTCAGGTGATGTTGCCCCATAGTCCAGGATGCAGGCTCGAGCATGCCTGTAGACAAGGGCAAATGGCACTGAAGTACCCAATGCGAGGAGCCAGATCCAGCCTAGAAGACAGGGAAGCCGTGACTTCCTGAGGCCAGCAAGAGACCACATGGTGTGACAAATGGCCACATAGCGCTCGATGGTAAATGCAAGGATTACCCAGCTAGTTGTGGCACAGTACATCTGGCGGACCATGAAGTAAGCTTTGCACAAGGGTTCTCCAAGTCTCCATGGGTAGCTTTCCCAATAGTAACGGTATACAGTGATGGGAATCGTCAGTAGCTGTAGGATGTCGGATAGAACCAGACTAAGCAAATACAGTTGTATTGCACTGACCTTCATGCGGGCATTCTTGAGGAGTGTAAGCATGCTAACACCATTGGATAGAACCCCAAAGACAAATACAATGCCATAGAAGGATGTCATAGGGATAGCGACATGGTACGGCTCCTGTTTGGTCACGCTGATATAAAGATCAGGTGCTGAGCTTGGACTTGTATTGCAGGAAAACTGAAATTGCATCAAAGATTCGTTCATGTTGGGAGAATGTGGAGGCTAATAAGAGGAATTGACAAAAGTTTTTTTTACTAACCAAGCCTCTTAAAGTTGATTAGATAACTTTCTAAAAGAAGAAAGAGAGAATTCATATAAAAAGTAGGAAATTCTGTATTGTAATACACAAATTATGGTATATAACATGTAATAATTAATTTATTGGTGTTTTCCCAGCTTTTCCTATTATACATATGTTATAATATAACACATATATAAGCATATCTATTAGGAATTGTAACACCAAGCAAATATTTTTAATCCTACTCAGTAATTTAGGATTCTGTTTAAAAGACTCAGTATTCTTGCTCATTCCTACCTGACAAAAATCCAATAATAATAATAACAACAACAATAATAATAATAATAATGAAATTAATGAACATCATTATTTGTATTATTTATTTATACTGAGCCACATGAAAAAATAATTAACTCTGTTGAAGCATAATCAAGTAAGTTCATATTTTTAGAGCAAACAGGTGTTTTTTTTAACAATACATACAATTACACAAATTAACACAATGTCAAATTTGCTGAAAAAAAATAAACAAACAAATAAATAAATAAACAAATGCATTAAAAAAAATAAAAAATCTTTTACCAACTTACTGTGAATTGCTGAAAGGGAAATACAGAGATGTGCATCCAAGACTGACTCAACTATCGAATGCAATGTTCACTGAGAGCGCTCTCTCTCTCTCTCTCTCTCTCTCTCTCTCTCTCTCTCTCTCCAGAGCCTGTAAGAGTTGAAAGTGCTTCTTATTTTATAACATCATTCACAGTCCTGTTCAATTCACATTCGTGTTTTACACATACCCATTTCAGAATGAACCAAATACAATCTGTCAAATAAAAAGGAAACAAAAAGGAAAGTCTGAAACAAATATAAATTTGTGCTGGGTGATTTGAATGTAGAGACCAAAAGGCTCTAAATATATTTAATATGGCTAACAAATATGAGCAGCATGGCGGCTTTGTGGTTAGCACGTCTGCCTCAGAGCAAGAAGGTCCTGGGTTCAATTCCTGAGCTTGGCAGGGACATTTCTGTGTGGATTTTGAATGTGTTTCTCCGCGCTTGTATGGGTTTCCTCCGGGTACTCTCTTTTCAGTCCAAGAACACATATACTGGACTAACAGGCTGTTCCAAATTGCCCCTAGGTGTGAGTGTGAATGGTGTCCTCACCACGTGTTGCAGGTTTTTCCTGTCTTCATCGGTGCAGCTAGAGAACCACACTGAGCAGCAGTGGCTCAGGAAGCTCTTTATCACTGCCCAATAGAAGTTGGTCAACAGGTGTAGAGGGATGTAACCTGAGTGTTTTGTTCGGTTTGCCGTCCTGAAGTCCACAATAATTTCCTTTGTTTTTTGTGATGTTTATGTCAAGGTTGTTCCAGGAACACCATTGTGTCAGATGTTGAACCGCCGCCATGTAGGCTGACTGGTAGTTACTGAAAATAATCCAACAATGGTGGTGTCATGAGCAAATCTCGGCTGAGATAGGCTCCAGCCTACCCGTGACCCTAATAAGATAAGGCCCACTGATCCAGAATACAGTGGCACGGCTTGTTTTTATCCCTCTGTTAAGTTCTGCCATACCACTCCACTGCTGCCTCATGGCTTCTGGTAGCTGCTTATTTTAGATTCAAAACATTAATGCTAGTCTACAAAGCCGAAAATGGACCTAACTCAAAGCACTTATCATACCACTCAGTGCATCACATACTCTCCAGTCCTCTAGCACTGCTACACTAGTCCCTACTCCTATTAAGGGATAAGGAAAACATTCATCTAACATTTTTTTCTGTTCTGACATTGAGGTAGTGGAATGAGCATCCTCATAATGTCCAGCCAGCTGAGATACTAATCTTCAGACGAGCAGAATATTGTGTATTGCAATGCTCTAGCATGCTGGAATGTGATTTCTAGGGATCCGGATTACCATATTGGAGAATGTAGTATAGAGAGAATATGTAATTGTGTTTTTTCATCTCTCAATGCCCTGTTGTTTAGCTCTTTCTTGCAAACAGCAGTCTCAGTATATTTTTTTCTTAAATAAACCCAAAATCACGTTAATGTGCATGGATGATCTGAAAAGTAATGTCCTTCTCTCTCCACGGAGATATCCACCACTATAAAGCATGAAGAATACCTGTATGGACAGAAAGCCTGAAAAATAGATTTCTGTAAGGTTACATAACTGCCAACACAGAAATTAATCATTATTTAGTTCATTCATCTTCACAAACAGCTTAATTTTGTTCAGGGTCACCCTGGCTACACACAGGCTACACATCCATATTTACTTGGTGAAAGGCAGGAATATTCAACATGGGTGGGATTTCGATCTATCACAGCATCCAAACATACCACAACATCTTAATGTGACCTCTCCACCTAATAGAATTGTTGTTCTATGTTGGAAAAACCCACAGATACCCACATTCATTTGTTTGCTTGTTGACTTTAATTCATTCAATCAATCAGAAACTCTCATTCACTCACTAATTTGCTGAACCATTAATCCTATTAAGGTCATCTTACCCGACATTTGGTAAAGGTAAGATACACCCTGGACAGCTCACTAGACCATTGCAGGGCCATCACCCACACAACCATTCACACTCATCCCAAGTGGTATTTTGGAACAGCCAATTATCTTAAAGTCTTTGGACTGTGGGAGGATACCCACCCATACACGGGGAGGACATGCAAACCCCACACAGAAACACCCGAGATTGGTACTCGAACCCAAGACCTTCGTGGTGTGAGGCAGACATGCTAACCACCACATCAATGTGCCGTCTTTATGTATAAAACAACACATTTGAATATGGTTAATTTACACGTTTGTAGGGGTCTGAATTGTCGGATTCTAAGAAGATTATTTGGAGGCTTCAAGGGATCCTTCATTACCATGGTCACATTACATATTCACTCACTCCCCATCCTGCAACCATGGTCACATACCTGGTTTTAAAAATTGAAGTCAGTTGGGATCCAGCACACCTTCCCACTGTGACTTTGATAGTTAAGTTGCATAGATAAAGGTTGGATGGATGGTCTTGAAATTTGACCTCTCATGAAAGTTGAGAGATCATCATCCTCTGTGTGTGTGTGTGTGTGTGTGTGTGTGTGTGTGTGTGTGTGTGTGTCTTGTAAATTATCTACACTGTGCCAGACATTGTATCAGTCCCTAGTAAGTATAAAGCACAGTGGCACATCACAAGAGGAGCACTTCAACAGCGTCTTTGCATAGCACAGCTTGCACATCCAGCTGTGCTGTACCCACTGATATATACTGGCTTTTGATGTGCTTTTTGTGCAGAAGATTGTCTATGGAGGCAGACCCCACCTCTAGCAGCTTATGCTCAGTGCTTGCAAAAGTATTCACCCCATTAACATTTTTTTTCTATTTTTGTTGCCTTTCAAATATTAATTGTTTTGTTGGGAATGTTTTGTTGGGAATGATCAGCATTGCTTTGGGAATTCTGGGAATAATGAATGGTGCTAAATATAGGTAAATTCCTAAGGAAGAGAAATTATTGACATGGTCTAAAGCTCATGAAGCGGCGAATGCTAATGAATGTTGAGATTTTTGGATCAGGGTTCACGTCCATCATTTAGTGACAATTAGCAACATTTGCGCAAATGTTTGTTAACAGCTGGCAAAAATTAGTGACTCATAGCAACACGGTGACAGTGTTTGTGACTATTAGCAAACATTTGCCACTGATTGGCAACATTCAAAATCTTTTGCTAACTACTGGTAAAATACCTGGTGACTGTCAGGCAAATCTTGTAACTGAACCACGTTTACTCCTATTGATGGACCCAACCCTGTAAAAAGGATGAGCAAACCATCCCTGGCTTTGAGTTCACTGTTTGGTAAAACAAACAGAACTTTATTGAACTTTTGTATGCTTTACAATAACAGATTTTTTACATCAACACATTGTGTAAATAGACTGATAAAAATCCCCTAAAATAACACTTTGATTCCAGGTTGTAAGGCAACCGCGTCAAACTCATTTTCATTGAGTGGCACATCACTAAATTTCAAGGTCATCACAGGCCGAATTATCACTCAACATCTATTCATAAAGGGCAACAATGAAACCTGCATGGCCATACCATTTGTTTACAGATTTGTCCTCTTTTCCTTCATTCACTTTCCTCTTCTGACAGTGGTTGATGGTGACAAGCTAGCTTGCAATCTTTCTTGAGTAATGGCTAGTTGTCAGTGTTAGGGTTTGACAGAGGGAAAAGAATTCACATGCAGACAGAAGTGGTGGACAGCACAAACTTGAATAGATAGGCAGACAATCCAAAACAGCAGACAAACTTGTTTTCAAAAAACAGGCAATGGTAGGAGATATCTAAGAAGTAATAAACAGAGAAAGAGGCAGAGGTAGCCAACAATCACAAAAGAATAACACAAAGGTCTAGGAACAGGCAAGGTAAAAAAAACCCCACCAAGGCAACAGACAACTACCGGTGAAAAGACACAGTAGAAAATTCTGGCACAATCTGGCAATGCTTGTGGGGAAATGCTGGGCTTAAATAGACAGACAGGTGAGGCTGGCAACAAGACACAGGTGAGCACAATAAAAAACAAAAGCACATGAAACCAGAAAACAGAAAACTAACTATCTGAAGTCTTAACAGTTTACTTGAAATAGATTGGCATCATGTAGTTTACTGATGATGAATTCATGCTAATAGTTGATGCAAAGAATGTACAGTAATCTTTTACTTTAAAAGCTCTGAAGGGCCACAAAAAGCTGGATGGCTTCAGATTAGGCTTGGGACTTTGCCCTTTTTGCAACAAAATTATATATTTAATATATCAATAATTTTCTTATGGTACTGTGGACAATCTTTCCTCCTCTGCTTTTATACCAAATAATGATTTCAATCATCAAATGACATCACTCATTTTAAAACACATCATTAAGTATTATTTTTTTTAATTAAAAAAACTTTTAAAACTATTTCATCTGTTTATAATCTTTCATCCCCTACCCGATTTTAAAGGGGAACATTTACACATGAGTGACCTATGTGTTAGTGAGTTTTTGTCCTTTGATATGGCACAAGCTGTCATATAGTGTAATATTGTCTACTAAGGTCTCATGTATTATATTGACATTGTTTAGAGATCACAGTTAATTAGGAATTGTGAATAAAGAAAATTTGAAGAGAATCAGAAAGGGGGCAAATGCTTTGTCAAGACATTGTATAATAATAATAAACAAACTGAAGTCTGAACCAGACAAAAATCTTGGGTTCATACTGTCTGAGCTGAAATACAAGTCAAAGAATAATTATAAATCACTGCTTTCTTTTTTATTTGTATTTTCCACACCATCCAAGCCTTTTCTTTTTTTTCTTTATTTTATTATTTTCCTTTTTTTTTTGAGTGTACATGCACACTAATACACACAGAATTTTCACACAGCCAAAAATGCACTTTGTTGTCTGTCATAACCACTCACAAGGACAATATGTTAATAAATTATGTTAAACATATTAAAATGCTAAACAACATATTAAAATTGTAATACAAATAAAATCAATGTTATAATATAATTGCATTGAATATGAGCTACAAGACAGAAACCAGCATGAAGACTTTAGAGGTTTGTTAGCTTTTGTGGAGGTTCAGAGAGACTTCAGAGAGACTAATATTTACATTAAACAATACAATTTGCACCTTCTCATATCAGCTTCAAGTTCGCTAACAGATTCAGACACTGCTACAAACTTCAAAGTACTGAGTATTGTAGCGATGAGATTCCAGCTTCTCTGGCGAGGGAGTAAAAGTGGCCCTTCTTCTCAAACAGTACACTTGGGGAATCAAACTCCACTATCTTCCCAGCATCCAGAACCATCACTCTGTGGGAAACAAGTAAAATACATTATATTGGTAAGCTAGGAACAAAGATAAGATTACTGATAACAGCTTTCCTTCCTTTTTCAAAGGAAAAAATAGAAAGCATGGTCATGCTCCAAGGTGGATGTTGCTGAATAGATAGAACATAGATCAGTCATAACAGTCATAACATTAACACCACTTGACTGGTCTGTGGCAAAGTAGCCCCATATAAAGCAAGCTGCAATGCACTCTGTGCCCTGACAGCTGTCTATCAAAGCCAGCCTTAGCAGTTTTAGCAGTTTCCCCATATGCATCAATAAGCCTTGAACACTCATGACACACTTTCCAGTCCACTGATTGTCTTTTCTTGGACTATTTTTGGTAGGTACTTACCACTGTGTACCAGGAACACCCCACAAGAGCAGCTGTTTTAAAGATGAATTAAATTGATGACCCAGTCATTTAGTCATCACAATGTGGCCCTTGTTACAGTCACCCAGATCCTTACACTTGCTTATTTTTACTGCTTCTGGAACATCAACTACTACTTGGAAGGTGCAACAAATTAGGATAATCAATGTTATTCACCTTCAAATGTCAGTGATCATGATGTCTTTAATTTTATGGCTAATCAGGTGTGTTCATCTCCAAAACATGGAGATGGAGCAAACGGCAGCGAGGCTACTACAGTATATGCATCTTTTTGATGCCTGGTTTCAACCTGAGCTACAGGGATTACTGTCTATGTAGAGTTCCTCTCCATAACCGTAATAGACTGGTTATTAAAAATAAATAAATGTTTTTATTTACATAAATGAATTCCTGTTCAGACAGTTCTGATCTGAATGTTACAAGGTTAATATGAAACCTTTTATTTCATTTATTTGTTTATTTATTTATTTATTTATTTTGGTAAATAACCAAAGGAGCTATTCCAGGTCGCTGGATCTAGCAAACTATTGCTATAGTGTAATATCTGGCTGTTCATGTTAACCAGATTACATCACACCATTTAAGTTAAAATTACACTGCAGTGAGTACATTTCCCTTTAAACATTGAGCGTTAAATTATTGTTTTGTTTACACCTTTGTAAAATTCCTGAAAGAACTACCCATGCATGCATCCCTCCACCCATTACCTATTCTACTGTACTGATATCTAAATATTACCGTGTGCTGTTCAGAATCGTGTGGATGCGGTGGGCAATAGTGAGCACAGTGCAATGGGAGAACTCTTCATTGATGGTACTCTGTATCAGTTCATCTGTCTCTAAATCAACAGCAGCTGTGGCCTCATCCAGGATCAGGATTTTTGACTTCCGTAGCAAAGCCCTAGCCAGACACAGCAGCTGCCTCTGGCCTACGCTGTAAAAAAAAAAAAAAAAAAGAAAAAGAAAGAAAAAAGATGAGATGGTTGTCTTAATCTAGTACAGTCTGTTCAGTAGATATGAGAATGAGTTATTGTCTCATATTTGGGAGTAAGTGAGGTGACAATTTAAGCAAATTAATAATTATATTAATGAACTAATAAATAGAATACAAAGCATGAGGTGGTTAAAAAAAGATTCATTCATTCATTCATTCATTCATTCATCAAACTTCACCCTACTAGTTTTTCAGGGAGGCTGGAGCCTCTCTCAGCTGACTCTGGGTGAAGGCGAGGTACTTGCTGAACATCTTACCATCCTCACCGTTGCAAGACCAACACACAAACACACATGCGACCATTCACAGTCACACCTACTGTTGGCCAGTCAGCCTAATGTACATGTCTTTGAACTGTGGGACATGTAGCCAGAGAAAACCCACACAAGCACTGGGGAGAACATGCACACAACTCCACACAGAAACACCCTGGGCCATGAACTCAGGACCTTCTTGCTGTGAGGCAGACATGCTAACCACTATAGCACTGTGCCATCCCTAAAAAATATACTGTATAAATAAAATGTAGGTTCATAAAATGATGTTTGGTTTCCCTTGGGGAAACATTTTCTGCATGCAATCTTGTGATTCTTGTTCAAAAACGCTTTCATGTGGATCTCTTGAGGCAGGAAAATTACTCATTCATCAATTCTATGCAATAAGGAGAGTTCTTTTACACTAAGATTGTTCTGCCCTTTACGTCCTTGGTACTGTTGAAATTTCCATTACCTGAGATTGGATTTTGAAAAGTCCATGAAATGAATAAAATATATAACAGAAAATTGAAGACAGCAGTGTTGCAATAGTTTAACATGATACAATGCCTTAATTAGCCTTAGTCACTGGGAATACCACTCACTCATTTGGCGGGCCGCTTAATCCTACTATTAGGGTTGTATTGAGGCTGGAGCCTATCTCATCTGATGGACCCAGACCATCGCCAGACCATTGCAGGGCAACACACACATAATGAGTCACGATTACCCCGGAGATCAATTTGGAACAGCCAATCAGTCTGATGTGCATGTCTTTGGACTGTGAGAGGAAACCACAGTACTTGAAAGAAACCCATGCCAGAATGGGAAGAAAACATGTAAACTTCACAGATTATGTTTAAAAAAAGATACCCCATATTTTCACAATGTGATGCAAAAGCGGTAGTTACCCACATACACCACTATGCCGCATGCTGTACAATAATAATGATGCATGGTGCTACTGACTCCAATTAAAAATAATTAATCATTTCCACATTCATCTGTTTGTAACAATTCAGTGCATTGCAGCTGAGGAGGAAATCACAGAAGAATGATTCAAATGGATACAAGCAATGTGATGAAAACTTTTCTGACACTGGCACAGTGTCTAATACTTATTATATACTTGTCAAGCCACAGAGACTTGAAGGCGGCAATCTCATTAGCCATCCACATGTCCCAGTGTGCATACATACAGACAAGTGATGAATTAAAGAGGAAAAAAGCCATGCCATGTCAGTTTATTCGACATGGTTTCTCCTTTGAGCAAATGGTTGCTCATATATATATA
>JAOUQZ010000032.1:6351572-6364023 GCA_028564935.1 Neosilurus hyrtlii
CACTAATAGTTGCCTAATAATGGTGTACATATAGATATTCTCTTAAGAAATCCAAAACTTCACTTTTACTACTTAAATGTTCAGGTTTGAGGGTTTGTTAACTTCTGGATTGACCAAGAGCACTGTATAGTTATACAATAACAATTAATTCTCCAAAATACCACTTGCCTAATAATTGTGCACACAGTATATATATATATATATTCAGAAATGGGCTGCAGCTGTTCAGGGTGTGCTCTGCCTTTGCCTAGTGTTGGCTGATAGGATCCCGCCTCCCCGCAACCCTAGTAGGATTTACTGCTTTTGCAAGTGAGAGGGGTGAGTTGTTCATGTAGTTTTTCAGGGCTCGCTGTGTTGTGTTGTTTACTGGTACATACATTATGCCTGCAGAAAAAGAGAGTCACTGGATAAGCTTATCCAGCTACATGTCCAGGTTCAGTGCATATTCCTGTGTGAGCAGTAGTTTATTGTAGGTGTGGTGTTTTTTGTATGCTAAGGTATATGGGCTTTCTGCCAAATATACTGTTTGGCATTGGGGCCAAATAGTTTGATTTTTGTTCTCATCTGACTATAACACCTTTTTCCATTTGATATCAAAAATCTTTAATGTGCATCTGCAAAGGGTCCTAGTAATACCAAACACGTATGCCTTTACTGTGCTGTAAAAGCATTAAAAAAGCCTTTCATAAAACATTTTTTTGTATTCATTTCCTGACTTGTGCCAGTTCACTTTCCCTGACAACTTTTATCAGTTCCTTGACACCCATAGTTGACTGTTTGCTTTTAGTTACATTTCCAAGCACTGGAACACTCTAGGAATAGACAATATTACACTGTCTGTGTATTCCAACTGTGCATATACCAGTTACTAAAGGTCAATTTACTCCCTTGTGGCAACGACACTCTATTTCATTGAGTGCAGTCCTATTTATGGCTAAAGCTTACTGGGGGGACTATCAAAAAAATCCAGGGATATACAAATGGGGATAAGATCGAATTCTTCCGACGGCCGTATGTTGGCAACATGGTGAGGCCAATATGAGTGGTGTCTTTTCAGGCAAAATGTAAGAGAGATGCTTTATAGCGGAAAATACATATGCACATTACTTCCCAAGATTAAACTGCACAAAGTAGGAAGGATTTTGTGTGTGTACATGTTGCCATGTACAAGGCTAGAGCTTACAGACAGACAGACAGACACTGGATTTAAACATACAGATAAGCAAAAGGTTTTACTTTTGTCTTGATTAAATTTTATTTAACACCAGAAAGTAATTAAATTAATACATTTATTTGATGTCTAACCTTGGGCTGTGCTGTGCTTATTAAAGCACACATTAATATAATAACTTCCTTTTTAATTTGTTTTTGTGTTACACAAAATTCTCGAGGCAAAAAAAATAAATAATTTACCAAAGCACACACACTCATTAAGGCAAAATAAAATGACAAAAATAATATAAGGGCAATTCCATTAAAAAAATGTTCACTTGTGATTTTAAAAATAAATAAATATTAATCACAACAATAGTAATTAGGGGGAAATTCTTTTGAAGAATTATTTGTTGTTTTATAAAAATCACAAGATATTTGCTGTGGATGCATGTCACATGACTGGTGGCCATCTTGGAGTTTGCAACTTCATCTATATACTGATATAAAAACAGTAATGCCACATCAGATAATACATTTTAATTAATTATTCTCATTTTAATACTAAATGAGTTTTGTTGTTTTGTTTTGTTATTGGACCAATTAATACTGTGTTATAAGTTAATTGTTTGCACAAAACTTAAGTGATGTGCTCCCATGGATTTATATTTTGCAAGTTAATGTTACATGAGTTTTACTAACAACAATTTGTCAATTATAATTTTGGTTCAACCACTTAAAGTCACTTAAATTCCAATCTCACAATTATTTACAAGTATTTGTTCTGAAGTTCAAGTCCTTAAAATGTCAAATAATTTTTATAATTATATTCTGCTTGTAATAAAAGCTAGAGGTCTTTTTTTTTTGTTTTATCATTTGTGCAAATGACACATCAGTTAAGGTGGAATTGGCCATGATAAAAGATTTCCATACCTTTTTATACACCACTGCCATGAGAGCGGTGCGTACTTGCATACCCAGAGTAAAACATCGCTGAAAATATTGTTGGAGGAACAAGGACTGAAGAATTGCAACAATAAAGAGCAATACTGCATAAATGTAACCCCACCAGGTATAAATGGATTTGTCCTGAGTGAAGGATATCATGACCCTGTGACAATAAATAAATAAATAAATATTAAATCTATGATGAGATATCAGTACAACATTAAAACCCTACAATATACAAACAAAGCATTATGGCATAAACATTATGCACTGCCTCTACATGCAAGCGGAGTTTTGTTAAAGTAATACTGTATTTTTGAAGGCTTAGATGTGTGTAAACCATGAAGAATAGCAAGTGACTCACTTGAGCAGCTGTGGGCTCACAAATGCAAGAAGGTCTTGTAATAGTTTCAAAACAGCAGACTCAATAAGTACCCACTTAAAGGTTTTCATAATAGTAGGTATCAGCCAGGAGTTGGGATAGTTTGAAGCATTGTCCTTTTTGTTCTTTTTCTTTTTCTTTTTCTTTTCTGCCTCGTCTCCTCTCTCCTCCTAAGCACAAACATCAGACTGGTCAAATAGAGGTCAAATGAAAAAGGTGAACTCTTTTTAGGCTCAAAAAAGTTTCAAGCAACGGTGCAATAAAACAAGCTCCTCAATTCTGTTCATTACGGTATAATACCACAAAAAAATAGTTCATAGTGGGGCGGTTCAAGCCCCACTATCAACAGGATGTCACTGCTGTCCCCAAGTGCAGCTTACTGGGTTATCAAAGGCCAGCCATGAGCCATGTCTCTCACTGTCTATGGTGAGAGGCATGTAAAAGAACCATTGCTGATTTTTGTCAAGCGCAGGCTGCATAGCCGTCAGCGTGTTTCTGCCCTGCGATGGCCTGGTGAGCTGTCCAGGGTGTACTCTGCCCTCGCCCAGAGTCGGCTAAGATGGGCACCAGCCTCCCCGTGACCCTAATTAGGATTAAGCAGTTCAGAAAATGAATGAACGAACTGCCTAAGGCATTCTTAAGGCATTTTTAAAATGCACTGCATTATGTTTATATTATACTCTTTATTAACGTGGTATTTATAGATTGATTATACTGCTGCACTGTCGACTGCTCAGAAGACTTTTAATCATAAGTGTGGACACCTTGTAAGTAACACTAAAAGCACATTTTGGCAATTTAATTCCACTCTTCATAGCAAAAATGCTCCAGATCAATTGAATTACTACTCTCTTCAAGACAGGATTTAGACACAATTTTAATCAAGACTAGTTTGAGGGGAAATCACATGACTGTCACTTAGCAGCTTTGTGGCCATAGGAAAACCACTTACTGGTGAAAATATTATAAATAAAAGGCTTCAGTTTAAATCATAAAGGTCGTATTCTTGAACAACGGGAAAAGGTCAAAACATTTGAATTTCATCTGATGAGCCCAGATTTATTCAATTCCAGAGTGATGGGTGCAGCAGGGTAAGAAGAGAAGCTAATGCATAGATGTACCCATCATGCACAGTGGCCACTGTGGGGTTGCTTTAAGCAATATTATGTGGCAGTAAAAAAGTTAGCTCATAACCTGAAAGCTGAATATACTGAATACCCAGATTATTCCATCGATGGATTTTTTTAAATTTGTTTTTGATGGAACAGGTATAAAATTGTGGCTCACATATCGAAAGAGTGGTTCAGGAAGCATGTGGAATAATTTTCACAGAGTCCTGACCTTAAACCTAGTGAAAGTTTGGGATGTGCTGGATAAGACTTTATAGACTAGTTCGACTCTCCTATCCCCAAGTGAAAAATTAAATTAATACAAATTCTGGACTGAAATAAAGGTTGTGCTATATGCATATCAAAAACACAAGGCAGTCCAACAAAATGTTAGTGTGTGTAACTTTTTCTCTATTTTCTCTCTTATTAAGTATAAAGTATATTTGTCATTATTTTAATAAAAAAAAGGAAATGAACTTCACTACATACATAAAGCTGACTAAATACCTGTAATATACCCATACTCCCCAAGTTATATTATTATTATTATTATTATTATTATTATTATTATTATTATTATTATCAGTAGTAGTAATTATAGTAGTAGTAGTAGTCGTCCCAGAATAAACTATGCGAGTTAACTCTTTTACCATAACCAGGATGTCTTGGCTGACTCCCTTGGCCAGGCCATTCTGCTTACGATCAGATTTCAATGTATTTTTTTTCTTCTTGCTCTGTTTCTTCTGTAACCTTTGCTGAGCTTTCCTTAGTTCTTCTTTCATGATCTCCTCAAACTTCTGGGTAATATAGTTTGTGCTGTCCTTCTGGTTCAACTCCCACATATCCTCCTGCACCAGTGGCCTTTTGTAGCCATTGACAACCATCCTTGAATGGAAAGACAATATGTATTTTAGCATGATACATATGTTCGAGCAGGATGTGCACTATTATGCAAAAAATGTACTGCACATGCTATATCTTTTCATGTATTTTATTGTTGCTGTCTAGTCTAAATTATGCAAAGGTCTTAAGGAAAGAACAATTTCAAATGAAAGGGAGGGAGTGTTAAGGTTAAAGCAAGAAAACATTAAGTCCTTTCTTCAAGCTCAATCATTTACTTTAAAGCTGGATATATATGAGTTTTGTGACAATGATAAAAAAAAAATTGGTGTTGGGGGATATTTAAGAAGGAATTTTTACATTTTATTTAATTTGATGTACTGCTTTATCCTTTATTAAGATCATGGGGAGGCTGGAGTCCATCCCAGCCGACTCCAGGCAAGAGTGGGGTGCACCCTGAACACACAAACAACCATTTACACTCACACTTACACCTAAGGGCAATTTGGAACACCCAGTTACCCTATTGTAAATGTCTTTGGACTCTCGAAAGAAACCACAGCACCCAGATGAAACCCACGCAAGCATGGGGAGAACTCCACACAGAAATGGACCTTCTAACTTCTACTCAACCATGCCAACCTAGAAGAAATTACTTATTGGTAAACTTTGTGCAGGTGAAAAGAAAAAACAACATGAATCTAATTTTATTCTCTTTGTCAAAGCTGATACCAGATTTAATGAGGCCAATTCGTCACAGAGAGACAAGTCCATGCACAAATGCTAATATGTTCAGGACAAGTGCAAGGTGATCCAGAAAGTGTTACACAATCAATACAAATAATACCAAAAGCATGCACTGTGTGAAACACATTTCGTTCCTGCTTTGTAAGCTAGAATTCACTCATTACTTATTACAAAGTATGTCACTTTAAAATTTTCAAGAACAAGCAATTTTTAATTGACGTTAATGTAAATTATGTACAGCTATTAGCTTCCGAAATGACAACACTTACATAATACAAAACTCACATAAACATGACAGTGCAATACTTATTGAATTGCTCTCCATTCTTTGCAGGCTTATATTTTTAAGTGATCAGATTAAATTGTGTATGTGTATGTGAATAAGAGACTTTGATCCTAGACCATCTGTCACTGTGTTGGGAAAAAGCATACAGAGGAAAGGTGTTGCATGAATTGAGCAGATTGAAAGAAAAAATAAAATCCTACCAGTTAAACCAGTTAAAAGTGATTCTGCTAAGAAATGCAGCACCGACTTCAGGGTTCTGCAGGTGTAAGATGCAAAATATGTATAAATGTACATGTATCAAACTTTGCCAAGTCTATATTTATACAGTACTGTGCAAAAAATTATATGAAGAAAAACTGTAGAGCAAAGATGCCTTATATTTACATATAAATAATTAAATTATTTGTTATGACATAAAAGTGTATATAAAGTACAGAAAACATAACAAATAAATAAAAAGTTAAGATTTCGTTTGATGACCCTTTGCTTTAAAAATATAGCAATCTTACTATAAGTACAGTTTGTGCAATTTTACAAGGTCACAAGCTGTACATTTGAGCATCTTACAGAACCAGCCAGAGTACTCCTGAAGATTTTGCCTGTCAACCTTGCTTTTTTTATTTGCATGCAAACCCAGCAGCCTTCATTATGTTTTCATCCAAAAATTGGTCTCTTACATAATATGCTGCTTTCTTTATTGACATACAAACATCTTTTTTTTTGTAACACCGAATGTAACATTTAATTTTGTGCTAATGTTTTAAAATCTAAAATGGTTTTGTACTGACACACTAATGGACAAGTCAAACAAAAAATTTACAGCAAAGTTTATATTAAACAAATGGCCCCCAGAGGAAGCAAGATAAACCCATATGATATACAGTACAGTATTATTACTGTACTATTGTCCAGAAACCAAATATTCAATGAAAACATAAAAGGTCATAGTGACCTTGAGCGTTGAACTTTTGACATCATTTTGACCCCCATAAGTAGGGTTCTGTACTATGGCCTGGAGAACAAATGTGTTGAATTTCATTGAAATCTGAGCATTTATATTCAAGTTATTGTCTGGAAACCTTGAGTGTCCATGCTGCCCCCCCAACTGCCCAACCACCCATACAACAAGAACAAAAAATGTGTAAAAATAGGTTGCCTAAGACTTTTGCACAGTACTGTAGATACAGTATTTATATATTAATAAAAATAGTCCAAAAACAATGCTTACCCTCTTTGTTTTTTCCTTAAGATCAGGTGAAATATCAGCTATAGCTGATAAAACCAAAGCAACCAGCTGAAGTGCATAGGCTATGTAGAAAAGACAAAACCTTGGAAGGTCTTCTACATTCCCCTGAAAGTTCAGACACACAAAAAAATTGGCAAACAGAAAATGTGTTAGAGTTGAACAAACACTGATGGTCTACAACAGTACCTTTTTTAACGCATCTCTTAAAATGGTCTGGAAAGGAAAGATGTCGCATATGACCAACAGCAGCCAGAACAGAAAGAGGCTTGCAGAATCTACAGCGTTCTCCTTGCGTCGTACAGCTTCCTGGATGAGCATCACTAAAACCTATAATTCGAAGCATACATAAACACAAACATAAACATTTTTATACTTTCCAAGTCTGGTTAGTTTAACTAAAGATTTACATTATATTATAGTATATAGTGTACGTAGTGCAATTTTAGTTCAAATACTGCAATTGCAATTGATACAATGCAATTTGTTTGTGTTGATTTGGAGGTATGCTTCAGAGCACTGTCCTGAACTAAGAACCAGTTGATGACCCAGTTTTGTTTCCTTACAGAGGTAGCCAGATTTTTGTTTAATTTTGGTTATTTAATGGAGTCCATGATATGATACACCCTAATAGATTTTTCAAGGACTTTGGTGGATAAACAGCCCTACATCAACACAAAACCTCCATTGTAATTTACGGGGGGGGATGTAATGTTATTTTGCATTATAACCATCCATCTTTTATGCCAAACCTACAAAGTGTTTATTGGCCAAAGATTTTCAAGTTTGAAAGGCCCTCAAATCCTTTGAAAAAAATAATTATTTATTGATAAGATATTTATTTTTTATCTGACTGAATTTATTTTTATTGAATGTTTCATTTTTCCAGTGTGAGATAAAGCTACCTAACAAAAATTTTATTCTGTTCTAACCCTTTTCGGTAATCTTTCCAGGTTGTGCAAATAAAGTGCTGAAAGCCATAGTGGTCTAACCCCCCAACAAATGAAAAATGAGATATGGTCATGGTTCATTTCCATCTACTGTGTAAATGACAAAAAAAAGGGGTTCCCTTCATCTTCCTTATGATCTTGAATTATACTGTGAACATTAACCATGATGTTTATTGAAAAAGCTTTCATGTCATTTTTCTCAAACAGCTTTTTGTTGGTTAGACCACCCTGGTTCTCAGCTCTTCATATAATCATTAAGGGCACTGTATGATTAAAACTGAAGTCTAATGCAAAAAATACAT
Organism: Neosilurus hyrtlii; assembly: GCA_028564935.1. Classification (NCBI taxonomy): domain Eukaryota; kingdom Metazoa; phylum Chordata; class Actinopteri; order Siluriformes; family Plotosidae; genus Neosilurus; species Neosilurus hyrtlii. The sequence goes on from JAOUQZ010000032.1 coordinate 6,359,532, forward strand.
TTGAGTGTCTGCTTGCAACAATGTTAGTCTGTGCTAATTATAATTTAATACACATAACAGTAAATAGGGGAGAAATGTTCCGATCAGTACTCTCCGGATTTGTGGATTTCAGGCACTGGTCGCCAGCTTACCCACGAGACTCCAAACAGCACAGGATTAACGTAAAGTACAGCAGGATTTTTTTTAACCAGTGAGTCATCCATCGGTCTGTAGTCTTCAGCAAGTGTGACCGCAAGTCCGGCAATAGCTGTCAGGAAAAGAAGTCCTGCCACGGCCTAATGAGAAAATGGAATTTGATTAGTTAATGCAGTAGTAAAGAAAGTGTCGAGCTAAATTATGTGCACAGTAATGAAATGTACAGTCCAAAATAAAAGCTCTTAAATGATTTCGAATTAATTTATGCTTGTGTTGTTGCTGTATAGACTAATAACTGAAAGAGTAATAATTTTTAAAAGTCACCAAACATGTCTTCACGCTAATTATGGAATGCATTTGACACTTGAGCACTGATATTATGAATAAAGATAAAGAAGACTTGCATACATATTACATTTTGTTGCTCTCGAAATCATTCACTAACAAAAGACTGATGAATTCTTATTTATCGGCAAGATTGGGGACCCATTTGGCCTGTGTAATTGTGCATATTTTCTGTGGAGGCAGTGCTAATGCTACTGAAAATGAAGAACAAGTATGACAAGCTCTACCTGTTTGGAGATATAGAGTTTGGAGAATGGAGTTTTGGGAGTTTTTTTCTTGAAGAGTCTGACCAAGTGTAAGGGAGCAGAAAGCCAGAGAAATCCCAGCGGCACCCACACCAATACCGTTCTCTCCACACATACCGGCAGGTCGGGATCCATACGATCCAGGAATGAGGCATTCTGAAGTGGGTATATATTTATATACAGAAATTACACCCATGTATATATTTACAATCAGCAGAAAATAGTAAAGAAAGTTTATTTATTGTACCTTACATGCTACCAAGAGTTTAAGAAGCATTTACAGTATTTCATAGTACATTAAATTGGGTAGTAAGGTGGCGTAGTGGTTAGCACATCTGCCTTTCAGCAAGAAGGTTTTGGGTTTGAGTCTCGGGCTTGCACATTTCTGTGTGGAGGTTACATGTTCTCCCAGTGCTTGTGTGGGTTTCCTCCAGGTACAACGGTTTCCTCCCACAGTCCAAAGACATGCACGTTAGGCTAATTGGCTGTTCCAAATTGCCCCTAGGTGTGGATGTACCCCATCTTCACCCAGAGTTGGCTGATATGGGCTTCAGCCTCCCCGCAACCCTAATTGTCAGCAAATGACTAAGTACTTTAAATGCCTATTGCATTCCACTGGAACCCATCCCAGCCAACTCAATACGAAGGCAGGATACATACTGAACAGCTCACCAGACCATCACCAGTAAACACAAATACACAACCATACAGTTATATTTACATTGACTTTGAACTGTGGGAGGAAACCAGAGCAACCAGAGGAAACCCATGCAAGCATAGGAAAAATATGAAAACTCCATACAGAAATGCCTTTACTGGACGCAAGGCTCAAACCCAGGACCTTCTTGCTGTGAGGTGGAAGTGCTACCTATTATGCTGCCGTGCTACCACCAGAAGATTTTTAAACCATAAAATACTGAATTCTTAAAAAAATAGTTAAAAATTAGTTAATAAAGTGATTTAAGTTATAACTCAAAAAACACATATGAGTGTGTATTACCTCTTTAAAGTATAAAACCATAAAAAAAAATTATTAAATCAAAATAGCATGACATCTGCACACACTACACTTCCCAGTATTCTTGGCAGCATTTCAGAACACCTCAGTGCAAGAAGGTCCTGGGATCACATGCTCACCTACCTGTTTTCACACTTGATTACATACTACACTACAAATGGACTTTGCTTTCAAACGCTCGGTGAAAACAAGTGTTGTTCTTTGTGTTTCTGCCGGTCATTACTGGGCTTTTACACCAGAGGCTAGTGGCTCATCAGGCCGGTGCTTATCCCCAATTTCCATAGCGTGAAGCAACTAGGAGTTCAACTCCACCTGGATGGGATGCTAGTCCATCACAGGTTACATTCCCAGTATTTTTACTGGAACCCATTTATACTTTAGGACAGACAGAGGCACACCTTTAGTTAAGACCTTGCCCAGGGTTCTTAGCACAGTGGGGGTCTAATGGGGATTCAAACCCAAGACCTCCTTATCATGAGCCCAGCACCCTAACCACTACTACACTACACAGTCATTACCAAGCTGTTTGTTTATTGTATGATCCAGTTTTGTCTTGTGACCTTTATCTTCTCTGCCTCTGATATTCTGGTATTATGTATGATTTTGTGCATGTGCGTTTGACTCACTCTTTGGATTATCTCTGCAGTTTGGTTTGAATTATTGATTCATCTCTGCCTGGCTCACATTTCTAATTTTGGATTGTGTTGTGGATTTTTCTGCCTGAATGACAGAATTTGCATAGAGCATCCACTGAGCTCTTTGATGCAATGTGGCGTGACAAAGGAGAATTATTTATTTAATAAATAAAGTGGGCGGTATGGTGGCACAGTAGTTAGCTCATCCGCCTCACAGTTAGAAGGTCCCGGGTTTGATTCCTGGGCACAAGGCCTTTCTGTGTGAAGCTTGCATGTTCTCCCAGTGCTTGTGTGGGTTTCCTGTGGATACTTTGGTTTCCTCCCACAGACTGAAACCATGCACAGTAGGCTAACTGGCTGTTCAAAATTGACCCTTGTTGTGAATATGAGTGTGAAAGGTTGTATGTGTTTTGACACTGCAATGGTCTGGCAAACTGTCCAGGATGTACTCCTTACAAAGTGTCCAAGGTAACCTTCCAGGAGGAGTTGAACTCCTAGTCAACAGAGACCCAGATAAGCTCTGGATCTGGTGAGCCACTATACTTGGGTGTAAAAGCCCTACAGATTTACCTACTTACTGAACACCCAAATAAGGTTCAAGCCCAGCTTTCCAGAAGATGACGAAATATAACTTTAACCAGTTAAATAAAAATAGTCTAAAAGTACTTTGTATTTATAATCATAGTCTCAGGAGCTATTTTGCATAAAGGAGTGGATTCCATAGTGGCTCTTACCTTGTTAGTGATTACAGAAATAGACTTGTTGCTGTCATTCAGTCTAGAGCAAGTATCACCAAATATTAATTATAGATGAAGTGATCATTTTAAAATTTTATTTGTTTGTTAGAATAAATGAATGAATAATCATTGAAAACATTAACATTTATGTAACATGTTTATAGTTAAAAATTTTAAATAATTAAAACTTATGTATGGTTCATTCATTCATTCATTCTCTGAACCGCTTATTCCTAATTAGGGTAAGTTGCGGGGAGGCTGGCGCCCATCTCAGCCGACTCTGGGCGAAGGTAGGGTACACCCTGGACAGCTCGCCAGGCCATCGCAGGGCCATCAGTCACGAAACCATTCGCACTCGCACTCACACTTAGGGGTGATTTGGAACAGCCAATTAGCCTACTGTGCATGTTTTTGGACTGTTGGCGGAAACCGGAGTACTTGGAGGAAACCCGTGCAAGCACAGGGAGAACATGCAAACTCCACACAGAAACGGAAACTGCCGCCTGTCATGTATGGTTGAGCTCAAAATAACACTCACTACATGTTTATACACTACATATTGTATACTGTTACATGAAGGGAGCCAGTAATTCTGAAGGGCACCCTACATACCAGAATCTTTATTTATTTTAATTACTACTTTCCATGACCTTTATTGTAAGTAATCCAGAAATTGCTCATTCCACATCAAAGCTAAATTTATATTAAGGTTTAAAGGATGTCTTTTTAGGACCATGCATTTTACAAGCTTTCATTGCATGCTAAGTTGCAAACTCATGGTCCAAAGGTAGATAATTAGTCACGATTATGCTTGTAACTAACTATCTACCTTTGGACCATGCGTTTGCAATTTACTATGCAATGAAAGCTTTTAAGTACATGATATTATGGCTCCAGCGTGGTCATTCATTTCATACATTAACTGTCAACATGACTGTAAACACTTCATAAGCAAGCATTACTTTAAGAAAGCATGTCGAAGTAAACACTTTATCTTGCTCCTTTCTTTCATATTTAAATCTGTGCTTAAAAATGTATCAGGATAAAATTATGCACAGTTTTAATATTCTGAAATTTCTGTATTTATACTTAAAAGAATAATCATGGGCTAAAGATCCTGCACAATCCTTCATTAATATTATTATTACCATGACTTATATAACTTAATTTTATAACAGAACAGTCATTTATAATCTTATAAGTACAATATAATATTACATAAAGTATATAAAGTATGTAGTAAATGCAGTTAAGTTGCAGAGCAAAGATTCTTTATATTTAAATAAAAAACATAAAATTAATTGACGTTCATCCTCATTATGTTTTTGTCTGAAAAGTGCCAACCTATTACAATAGCATATATAGCATACACCATAT
>JAOUQZ010000032.1:6364123-6381448 GCA_028564935.1 Neosilurus hyrtlii
GTGTGTGTGTGTGTGTGTGTGTGTGTGTGTGTGTGTGTGTGAGAGAGAGAGAGAGAGAGAGAGAGAGAGAGAGATTATTTGTAATTCACTTCCCTTTCCCTTCTTTATATCTCTTAAACATCAAGGCTCAGAGCAGGGGTTTGGGTGGGACGCTTCTTCCTCTGCAAGCCGAAAACAATACTCTGTTGCTTCAGAGGGAAAAAAAAAACTTTACCAAAAAGTAAATAATTATCAATGACTAAATCAAATAGTTTTTTCTTGATAATCAGCATCAATCTGCAAAGACTGTTTATTACTTTTTAATGGTTTTCAGAAATTATATAAACATTGACCTCTATACAATTTTGCACATTAATCAATAGGGTTTGCCCATTTCCAAAAATCTCTGAATGGATATCAACCACTTGGTATCTACAAGTGTTACTGCAATCATTAATGCATTAAAGATTTACAGCAAAACAAAACAGGAAGTGAATTGTGCGTTTCATTTTTGTGTCCGCTCATTAAAGTTATTAAACACATTAAAGTAGGCATGCCTTGGGGATTCCCCACAGATTTTCAAAGACTGTTGTTGTTTAGTTTTGTAAACATGAAAAAATAGTCTCTCATTTTAAACATTACTTACGTAAATAATTTGTCTTATACAACAATAATTAACAAAACTCAGCAACCTAACATATTATTACGAAGTTGGTGTCTGTGAAACTCATAAATATTTCGCCATTTTTGTGGTGTAAAGCATGAAACCATAACAATATCACTTCCATATATTTATTACAGTATAACATTAATACTCGGGTAATACAAGCAGTGTTTAATAAAGTGTCACAAATCTTTAGATAACCTTATCTGATTTATGTTCTGTTTTTGTGAGTTTCGGTGCCCGTACAAAAACACCCTCTAAAACTATCACTTTGGACATGAGATTTAGGACTTTACACATGCTACAGAATACTTCTAGCAGACTGAACAAATTCCAATATGTTCCACATTCATACGTCCCAAAATGATGTGCTTTCCAAAAACCTTTGCAGTTGGACACAATGAAACTCACAAAAAACGAAGTGTGGCAATTTTAATGTACACAAAGTTAGGCCATAAAACCTGTGTATCATTTTGCGAGATGGGTTGACTGTCTAATGGTATGATTTAGATCTTTGAAAATTTAGACTAGGTGTCCTAATTTGTGGTTCCATTAGCAAAGCCATACACATACACTATTCTGTGATCCATCATTTTTTTTATTATCTTTAGAGGTGAAACTGAATCATTATCATTTATTATAAAAATAAATAAATAAATAAACATTACTATTATTATCATGCTTATACCTACTTGTGCTATCTTAGAGAATGACTAAGCACGGGGAGAACATGCAAACTTGAACCCAGGATCTTCTTGCTGTGAGGCAGACATGCAAACTACTATGCCACTGTGCTGCCCAGAATGACTCAGTTCTGGGTACAAGAGGTCATGTTAGGGTAAATTTTCTCTGTGTCATGATGAACCACCTGAAAGCAGTAGATACTAGAGTCTCCAACAAAAACACTGGATTGACAAGATCGATATTCTTTTGTTTTTACACAGATCACAGTCATTTCGTACACAGTCACACCTTGCAAAGTCTTGCCTCAGTGTTTTGTACCTGTCATACTGAGCATTTATATTATGTTTGTTATATTGTGTATGCCAGATTTTACCTTATCATTTTTGTTGTTCAGATTTGCTTTTGCCACTCAGTTTGTTGATTGCTCGACTTTCTCTCTGTCTCTGGTTTTGCTAAATGATTTCTATTTGTTTGCTTTGAGTGAACATTCAGGAAAGAATTTCTGCCTCCACTTGCATCCTCTCAGTTCAGTGTCTGCAATTTGTGATACTTTAGTTTCATACATCTTAATTTGCATATACCCTTCAAAGTCCATGTCATCTTCACTAATTCAGAGCAAAATAAGATTATTAAAAATGAGATAACAGCATTTCCATAATTCTAAAATGCTTTAACTTTAATGAATATACTGAAATGCAATTTAAACTAAATTCTCTTAATTTGTTAAATCATGTGAACCATTATTTACTGGAAAAATGTAGACGAAATGAATTTCAGTATTTTTACTGACCAACTTAATTGAATTTATAAAATATTACAATATAACAAAAATATGATACTATAAAATTATGTGCTTAACTGTCCTGCTACCCTCCCTGATCGGTCTCCAACTGAAATATAAGGTGCATCATGAAGAGAATTGTGGACTGAAATGAAGCAAGAATGGATAAACATTTCCATTGCAAACCAGCAATAATTATCATTTAAAAGTGAAAGGAAAGGTAGTATAACACAATGGAAAACTTGCCTCCTCTATTACAACTTTAGTTAAGTGTGTTTGCAAAGATAAAATTATACTTTTGCTTATATTTACAAAATACAATTAATTTAGGGAGTATAAATACTGATTCTTTTTTTTTTTTTAACATGATGTTATAGATCACAAATTCTGGACTCTTAGTTACAGCACTAGTAGGACAGCATAAACACACAAATCCACTAATTTTAATGTAAGAAATGAAGAAATCACAGGTATGACACAAAACCATTTTGGTTATAAATGAACGTTCTGTTTTCGTGAAACATACCTCAGACAAACACAGTTTGAAATTGAAATTTAAACAAAATTATTATAATTAATGACATATTTTCCAGATCAGTTAGTGGACCAAATGATTAAATCACCTTGTTATTTACATTTATAAAACAAACATTGACACAAGTGTAAAAATGCTAATTTGTCTGCAGTTAAACGAGTGCGTTTAAAGATCTGAAACTGTTGAACTTGGATAACTTGGATTGAAAGGAAACCTAGCTCTTACAAAAGAGTTCTCAGTTGAAATAATGGAAATTATTATAAAACTCTTTTAACTTTTTATCAACTAAAAATGTATGTAATTTAAACAAAATGGGAACATAATAATAAGAAACCATACATGCAAACCAAGAAAGTCATAAAAGCATCAGAATAGCTATTGTTCTTGATCTAGCCATCAACAAGTAACCTGCACACTTTAACCTAAGTAGGAGTGGTGGATCATAAAATACATGAATTTTGCTAGGGTAATATGGCATGAGACCAGTGCTTTATTGCCTAATAGAAGTATTTTTTACTCAAAGAAAACTTTAACCAGGAGCCAGTCCAATGTGGATAAGATAAGGGTGATATGGTCATATCTTCTGGCTCTATTAAGGACTCTTGCTGTTGCCTTCCGGATTAAGGAACTTGCTACTCTTAGCAATATCTAATTTGAAAGAAGGTTATTCTAGTAATATTATCTACATGAGCTTCAAATGAAAGACTGAGGTCAATAATCACAGGAAGGTCAAACAATCCAAAATGGCAGGCAAACTTGTGGTCGGAAAACAGGCAATGGTCAGAGATATCCAAGAAGTCAAAAATAAAGTATGAGGCAGAGGTATCCAAAAATCACCAAAAAGAACTACAAGAATTTTCAAGGAAAAGGCAAGGTCAAAAACTAGGCAACAGATTTATCAAACACTGGGAAGGCACAGGAGAAAACTCAGGCAAGATATGGCAATGCTTGTTAGGCAGGCATTGAGACACAGGTGAGCTCAATAATGAGGATGTGGAAAGCCAAAAGGGACGATCAAAAAACACAAACTAACTAACAGGAGTACTAACAACTAAACTTTACCTGAATACATACAGAGATTACACATACACTTTTATTTTGTTGCTGTGCAGCCTGATATTTAGACATACAAAAATATTTTCCAGATGTATTTACTCAGTGCAACTTATAATTATAAAGTGAAAACTATAATATCAAAAGAGAACTGATATGATGGAAAAAGGCTCACCTGCCACTTAAAAAAACTAAATCCAGTGTAAATAATCACCTTTTCCATTGCACACCAATCTATTATTTGGCTTGCACCTGTGAACAACTCAGTTTAGCATAAAATCAGTTATTTCTAAAGTATTAAGTGTTTGAAATTGTGACAGAAAGCAAATAATAAACTATGGGTGGCAAGACACTGATAAAAGTTGGCTATCAACGGCTTCTAAGCCAAATCCCTAGGAGCACAGTAAAGTCTTTAATCAAGAATTGAAAGTGTTTTTCCTACTACTAGGACCCTTCCTGGACCAGGCCATTACTCCAAACTGGATGGAACAGCAAGGAAGAAACAAGTGAGGGAGGCTAATAGTTGGTCTATGGCAACTTTTATTCAGTTACAGGAATTTTTGGCAAGGAATGGTAATTGCGTGCATGAAAAAAATATATCAAAAATGCTCCACAAATGTGACTTGGAAGGGTTACAAGAAAAAAGCCAAAATGCTTTGCCAATATGTACCTTGAAGATCCTGAGGTCAAATGGAAAGGGGTGTCATGTTCAGATGAGACCAAAATCAAACTATTTGACCTCAACAACAAATGGCATATTGCGCAAAAAGCCACTACAGCTTGATTTCGTCTCGGTGACTATGAGTTTATTTATGTGCTTATTTTTGCTAAATCTTTTACTTGGCTGTTATCAGCTGCTTTAAATAAATGTTATAAAGATATTATTGTGTGTCTTTACTGGCTGTAAAACAATAAAAAGTGAATACTGTAAATTATTTTCTATACCTTCTGTATATACAAGCTGATAAAGATTTAAATTAAATAAGATCTGAGCTAGGAGTGGGCCATTTCCTCCAATAATATTTTCAAATATTAAAATTAAGTAACGCAACCAAGGAGACACAACCCCAATCAGGGGCTAGTAGTAATCCATGGTAGATTAAATTCCATTGAAAGGGATAAAGAAAAAATGAAAGTCTACTTTCGCATGTAAACTTTGTCAAAATGTATTTGGAAAATTGTGGCATGTATGATGTTTCACAAGTATGTACATGTGCAGAGTATGGTCATGGTTGTGTATACTACTGCAAATGGGGTACAGAATTTGAGAAAATAATCTTCTCAAAACATTTCAAACAATGGGTGCTGTTGCTGTGTGGTGGACAAAGGTGTTATCATCAGATATGGCACATCACATGGCAGTACAGGCATGTATTTGGTGCACCATCCATCAATTTGTTAATTTATTTCATCAATTTTATCAATTTTATTAATATTATCCATATATGAATGAAATGGTTGCAGACCCATTGCAGAACCTTTCTTTAGGACAAACATCCATTCACAGTCACATTCACATCTAGTTTATACCTTCAAAAATGTAAGCAGAAATCACCTGATAATAAAAATATATGCATGTTCATGTGTAACAAGAAAGTTTGGAAGGCTTGAATTTAATTTCACGTTAAGTACTTTTGTGCATGACATCAAAAATATAAAAAAGGTGAAATGAGGACAGTTTTGGTTATATTCATTATATGAAAACATCCAATAAATGCAATATTTATACAGTGTATTCTTGTTAAAGTCAACACTGAAGTTGTAGTTACTGTTTTTATTTTTTTTTTCTGACACAACTGAAATTAAAAATAAAAAAAGTAAAAAAAAATTTTTAGCATGTGCAGTGGTGTTATTATTATTATTATTATTTTTTATTATTATTACTATTAGTAGTAGTAGTAGTAGTAGTAGTAGTAGTAGTAGTAGCAGTAGCTTTTAACATAGTAGCTTTTTTTTTGCTGCTCTTTACAACCAGGCTCCTTGCACTTTTCTGAAAGTTAGTTGAAGGTAAGATTTTTTTCATCTGAATTTTCAGCTGAATATATCAGATATCATCATATAATATGATTTGGCAATAGAACTGGAATATAAATTAATTTTACGAACCCACAGGTGTCTGGCTTGATTATAATTAACCATATAGAAAATGTTTTTGGTGTGCTGTTCTGGAACAGTTTGTATAGCCTGTAACTAATATTTAAAAAGAGGTTAAAGACTTACAGAACTCCAGGTTGATCACAGCAATCTGGTTAAAGGCATTCTTCAATTGTCTTACAGCTCTAAAGAGAAGTGGTCAAGGGTTTTGAGATGACAGGAAGGGTATTTTTCCATGAGACACAGATGCTGTCACCCTGCTGCTTTCAGGATCTGGAAGTGTATGCCAAGGTCACACTAGACAAATGGATACTAACTTGAATGCTAACTGGGAAAAACAACTTTGCAAAAAGTTTTTTCAAAGTTACTAGATGGAAAAAGTTTGGAATTACTGCAGATTTTGTTGCATTTCACCTTCCAACACCTATCTGGCTTTAGTGGATCGGTGCCTGCAGACAACCCAGGCTTGCAATATTAACCCCCTTAAATACCAACTAGGACTTCTGGATTGCAGAGGGTTATGGTAACAAAGCAAATAACCTTGCCCAACTATAGTTTAAAATACCTGCCCAGTGTCAGTGGTGCTGGTCCACTGAGTACTGCATGATGTGGCAGCTTCTTTCTGAACAGTGCTTGGAATTTTGCAGCTAGAATGTTGGCTTGATAACAGACATCAGGTCTGGCAACCAATTGCAATTACTTCTACTTGCACACACTTTAACACATGGCAAAACACTCTAATTAGCCTTTGGTTGGCCAACTTTGGGTTGTCAGTCAGCACCCTTTACTCAACTTGTCTTACCTCATTTGGTGAATGCTTTATCCCAAGATATGTACAGTTATTCAGACTAAATAAATCTGAGTACTTCAGAACAGTGGCAGATTGGCCAACCAGGGTGGCACGGTGGCTTAGTTTTTAACATGCACTCCACACAGAAGGAGAGATCTTGGAATTGAGTCCTGAGCTTGGCAAGAACATTCCTGTGGGATGTTTATTGTGTGTTCACTCCATGCTTGTGTGGATTTCCTCCAGGTACTCATGTTTCATCACGCAGTCCATTAGGCCAATTGGCTGTTTCAAATTTCCTTTAAATGTAAGTGTGATTGGTTATGTGCGTGTTGGCCCTGCGATGGACTGGCAGGATTAAGCTGTTCAGCAAATAAATAAATGAATGAAAGAGGTCAAACAAAAAGTTATAGTCAGTTATAGTTATAGTCAAACATTAAGATCTCACTGCCCAGGATTAAGCTCATTAGTGGAGTAGTGGGTCAGAAGCAAAACAACTCAAGAAGGTCTTTGGGACAGCATAATCAGTGGGTGAATACTTGGGTAGATACTCATGCTGTTGTACACAGAGGAGACTGCTAATGATCTGCTGCTACAATTTGGCCTAAGGCTGAACAGATTCTGTTCCATGACTGCATGATTTCAATCACAGTGCAGCTTTCATCTTGGCAGTACTCCACTTGGAAAACACAAGTTCGTTGTCAATCTGACTTCTTAGGAATATAGCAGAGCTAATGCTAAATGAGACTTGACAGTGCAGTGGTATCAGTTCTACAAATCGTCGAACGGTCAATAACAGCAAGAGTGTTAAATTTTAGTTAAATAATTTCAACTTTTGAAATAATGCTGATAAAGTTCGAATAGGTTTTAGATCAGATGCTATTTTGATCAGACAAAACTATGATATTCTTTAGAAAAGGTGACCTGTGAAAATGGAAAAAATACACTTGTGTTTTTTATACATCAGTAGATATAGTATTAAAGCAGATATTTATTCATTTACTTTCTGAACCACTTAATCATAATTTGGGTCGTGAAGAGGCTGGTGCCCATCTTAGCCGACTCCAGGTGACGGCAGAGAACATCCTGGACAGCTCACCACACCATCGCAGACAAGCAGATATGTAATATTACAATATGGATAGGAAATTAATTTCATATACATTAAGTGGTTTACTTATTCATTTTCCACATACAATTATTAGTTTTATGTGAAAAAATAATCCTGCCATGTTAAAGTAATGTGTTAAGAATACTTGGTTCTTACTTGGAAGGTAGAACAATGCTCCCTTCAGGTGAATGAAAAGAACACTGCTGCGAACAGAGGAATTTAATTATCTTGGAAACTTCCTCACAAATCAAATGGAAAAGACAGTATAAGCTTGGAAAGTGGATTGGATCTGCCACAGCAGTTTTACTGTAAGAAAATGTGGTGATGAAGTAGAGACTCAGTGCACAGATGAAGTCATCTGGTACATAGTTTTAAGCAGTGACTTTAAAAAAGGTCATGAGACAAGGACATTGCAACCAGGGTGGCTGGGATCTCATCTCATGATATATCTTATTGCCTCTGTTAAAACATCTGCAAATTCCCTAGGAGAAACAGGTAAAACCTCGACAGCCTACTGCCAAAATAAGAAATGCACCTTACATTACTGTAGCATACACTGCCCAGCCAAAAAACACGCTAATATTTTCATGGAGAGTATTTAGCCTTGATTATGTAATCTCCATGGCACTGTTGCTCCAGTTGGTCAGGTCGAGGCTCAGCAACATTAATGTGGCAATAAAATGAAGTCAGCTGATAACCTGAATGTACCGAATGGACTTTTTCCTTCCCTGATGGCACGAGTATAAAATGGGGACTCAAATAATGAAAGGGTGGTTCAAGGAGCATGTGAAATCATTTTCTCATATGTATTGGCAACCCAGAGTCCTGCCCTTAATCCTAATGGAAATTTTCGGGATGTGCTGGAGAAGACTTTATGGACTGGTTAAATTTTTCCCTAATCAATTAAAGAAGATGGTGAAAAATGAACCCAACACTGGAAGGAAAAAAAAATTTATGTTTTTTAAGTCTGTTAAAACAATGGCAATGGCAATGGCATAAAACAATTACGTGCCCTAAGCAAGGGTAAAGGTAGAACAACATGTTTGTGTGTACGACTTATTTTTGGCCGCACAATTGTTTGCTTTCCTTCAAGCAAAGGATTCTTATTTGCAGTTGGTACACCACCCTTCAATCTCATGCACTTGGGTTGAAAGATCCTGTATTTGTTTTATTCTGAAGAAAATCTAATTTTGTTTGAAAGCATCTGCTGATGTGTTTCTTTAATGTTGTCTGTCAAAAATGTATTATATTTAAATGGACTTTTTGAATTTCCATGAACAAAAACATTACATCTTTTTTTCCCTTTTTCTTTCTTCCCTTTGTTTATTTGTGAATTGTTGCTGATGTGACTTTTTTATTGTGGGTTGATTGTTTAAAATATAAAAAGCCTGTCGTGTTGTTTTGCAACTATTCTGCATTCTATCGCATTGTGGATTATGTCATTTATTAAAATAATAATAATAATAATAATAATAATTTATTCCATATCTCCCAACTCATAATTAGCTACTTTAGAATTAATTATATTGTAGCTAAAAAAATAAATAGATCCCTGTCCTTAGAGCATGCTGCACTGATTAGAGCATACATCACTGCACTGATAATACGATTTTATAACTCCTTGCATGTTTACTTGTGCTTTCTCTTAGTCGATAATAACCACAGGCTTTTTTAGAAAACATCAGTAAGCCCAAGTTCAAAGCCACAGGAAACTAGTGTTATGTCATGTGATGAAGACAATCAGCTCCCAGCTGAAGAGGTGCTGCACAGTTTAAATACCCATGCTCAAACCTTTTAATATATAATTAGTTATATTTTAGTTTACAGTATATAAATTGTTTATGGCAGTGCCGCGAACATCAGGAGCACAAGAGTTTTGATTTTTAAAGAGGATGTACTGTTGGTCAATCTGAATGTGGACTTAGCCATTGTCAGATTGCACAAAACCATGGGATTCCTCTTTGCACAGGCAAGAGTAATTGTACAATTCACCAGCAAAAGCAGAGAATCAACAGAATTTCGTTCTGGTCGACCTGGGCACTCTGAGAGGTGTCTCTGGACTTTGTAAGGCACCTGATGCTGCAAAAAAACTCCTTGTAGTTAGAGCACTGCAGTGAGGTATTTCCATTAACTTGGCTACTATGTATATCTATGTATAAACCTTTCACAATTGATGGTGTCTATTTACTTTTAATATGTAATTGCACTATGCTAAAGGAACACAAGGTTCCCTACTGTGTATAATCAATAGAAACGTTCAATAGATTACAGCTTATATGTTACTGAAGTACACAAGAAAATAGCAAAAGCCTCGTAATGCAAATAGTATTTTTGGGATATATAAAGGTTTGGGTTCTGTTATGCTTAAACATCTTAGTTTTTGGAAAAATAATATTCTGAATAGCAGATATTTGGCTTTTTTGAATTTTGTTCCTTTTACACCGTTCTTACTGAATATATTTTAGAAAACTAATTTTCTAAACCAAGACACATAAACAGAATATACACAGATTTATGTTGCTATGTGTCACAAAACTTTGCATATAAAGACAGAACTGTTTACAGAACTGTTCCAGCTCAGTCAAATGGTGACCGTTGGTGTACTGCAATCTTCAAGTCATTCCAGAGTTTCAGTAGGGTTTAACTTTAGGATAAACTTGGCTCCAACCTGAGTCACACATGAATACATTTTTTTTTCTGCTTTTAGTAAACTGTGGTGTTTATTACCTTTCACATGAGCTACGCAGACGGTGTTGTGACACGCCAATTTTTGTTCCGCAGAAAAGTGTGTGCGTGTGTTTGTCTGTCCGAGGTTCACAAGTGTGCATTCAGTCCATGAGTGAACACTCTGTAATAGTAAACTATAGCCTATTACGTGAGCTGCATATTGTTTATGTTATTATTAGTAGTCACTTGAGAGCTTGCAGAAATTGTACTAAAGTAATATTATGACAGTCATTACATTTACATAGACAAGACCTTTCCAACAGGTCTAACACCAGGATCTAATTAGATAATCAGAAGTTCAACTTTGTCTTCAAATTAGACAGAGCATGCTTGCATCTGAATGACACCTGTCATTATTAAAATGAAATGGCTGCATCCATGTTCATTAATTTGCACACTGTTAGATCACCCACAGAACTGGCTACTTCCATTTCTAATTTTTGTTTTTGTGCTCTCACTAATTTGCTCCACCAAAATTAACATCTGCCCAAATGGATTTACTCTCACAGTACCTGTAGTTTTTATGCAAATCATAGACTAATAAATTCAAATTAAATCTTGATTCAGATATGGGAAATTATTTGGGATAACAATCATGCCGTTCATCAACATAAAAATTCATTATTTGCAAAGAAGCACCCAAAGAAATTACTGGCATTGCACATTGCAACATTCAAGCCTTTAGTGTTTTTTTTTTAAAGTGTGTGTTTTTTGTTTCATTTAATGTTTTGACACAGCTTTCCCCCTTTACGCCTATCGTTGATGTACACAGGGTGACATGACACCTTAATAATGCCTTGATGACAACTGATATAAACCTACACATTTTTCCATGAAGTATAAAAATGTTGCTGCTTTTGAAAACTGGCACCAAACATCTGGGTCAAGCAACAAGTTTATGTTAACATAAAGCTATTTTATGACGCATTACAAGTATATTGTACTTGTATGTAAATGTACATCAATTAATTTATGATGAAAGGTCCAGATTACACAGATAAGTATACTTCTGAGTCAGTTTTACATAACTAATATTTGTCATGCAACAATAATTAACAAATCACCACAGTGTTGCATATTTCCCCTCATCATTAATTAAAATTCGTTTGGTTATACTATTTATAAAATTACGATTGCCAATGTTAGTGTCATGTGACTGTTTTGTTATACATTTTAAATCCAATGGATGCTGATTTTGATTTTTGGTAGGTTCTATTATCAACATTAGACTCTGATGTATCTGAAATATATTGAGCTACAAAATCAGTAAAGTAAACAATGATCTGTATTTTTACTCAGATACTATGCCAATTCAAATATTACAGTGGGTATTCATTTTTATAAATGCTGATCCATGTCTATTTTAGTTCTCATATTCTCATTACTTTGCCCCTACACATACAGAAATAAACAGATCCATGTAAATAACCTTTACATGAAATTGGCTCTAAAAGCAGTTATTTATATAATTAATTTTTGATTAATTGTTCTCAAGCACAAAACAGTAAAACTTATTGCTTAATCATTATAATAAATGGGAACTTTAATTTGAGTAAGCAATCAATATAAGTGAGACTGAATAAAGTGAAATGTAAAGCAAAGTAGATGTTGGACAATAACAGCATCTTAACAACATCAGTGAGCTGCAACATGCTAAAGCTTTGGCTCAGAAATGGCTGCTGTGGAGGAAACTGAAACAAAATCCAGCTCACTGATGACTTACTGCAAAAAAAAAAAATAATAATAATAATAAAAATTGTGCTTTCTCTGAGAAATCCAAGTAGAACAACACACAGTATGTGAGGAGAGAACGCGCTCAATTCAAGGAGGACCTGCTCCTTACATAAAGCCCATCCCTTAGAGAGTGTTCTTGGCAATGGCATTGAGAGTGCGCACTTTGCCTACATCAGCCACCTTTAGTGAATACTCAGGTGCTGTGAGGGAGGCTCCCATACCCACACTGGAGTTTCTGTTGAGAAGAAACAAGACATGAGACTAGATATAGTGAGGCATGACATGAACAAGAATTTCTCCATTCTGCAATCTGTATCTTACCTGAATTTCATGGCAGAGTCTTTAGTGGAACGTGCAGAGCAGTGGAACTCCTGGGCACCAGAGCCTTCGAGTATTCTCTGTAGATTACGCTCAGTGATACCTCCACCTGTCCAGTAAGATTCAACACTCGTGTTTGTTTCATGCATTTTTAGCACACAAACGTGTTTTACATGATCCTGTATGACAATAAAAACAGCATAAATGTTTTGGATAGTCTTACACTTGCCATAATATGTTTACTTGTATACACTCACTGGCCACTTTATTGTAAATCCTCCAAGCAGAGCAATACATAAAATCATACAAATAAAGGTCAAGTGCATCAGTTAATATCCATGTCAAGTATCCGACAAGCAGAAAAATGTGACCTCAGTGACCATAACTGTGACCTGGTTGATAATTTCAGATGGTTATGTTTGACAGTGGGCCTTTGGCTAATTTAAAATATCACAAATGCTTTAAAAATGTGGCCTTTACAGGAAGATTGACAGGGGAAAAAAACACCCCTTGACTCAACCTAAAAATTTAAAAAAATGAAAAAATAAATATTTAAAAAAAAGGATCCCCTTTGTGGAACGACCTTTCATTTTGACTACAGCCATGGGTCTGTTGGGATACTTATCTACCAGATGAATTGTTGCTATTATATTTTTGCCTTGACTGTTATAAGTTGCACTGAGATTGGGGCGTTGGGGTAAATACTTTGAAGTGGGTGATTACTTTCTACATCCACTGTAAAGGGTATTTTAGAAAATGTCATAATTCTCACCTGGCATTATAATTATTCTGTCTTTGGCCTGCCAGAAAAAAAGACATGGGAGAGAACAGAAGACATATATAAATAAACAATCACATGATTTGGAATAAGGAAAATATTTGAAAATACTGGCGTTAGAAAAATTGAAAGGTGAATTAGTGTTACCGCCTTTAGTTTAATTACTAATCTATCTGTCTGCATGCCTCCATCAAGTAAAAAGGACCGAGCTGCACCTGCACCTGTGTGTCTGCTTCTCCATGTGTGTGAAGCAATGGCCAAGAATACTGATAGACTGTCTCTCTTGACCAGTGGAAGACATGGTAAATTTCCTTGTAGTTCATGTAAACATTTATATATGCATACTCTAAAATGATAATCAATTCAGGTTAAATATTTTTAGAGGTTTCCATATTGTTTAAAACAACAAAAAAATCTGTTGAATGTTTTGAAAATCTTCATTCTTTTATGGCGTTCTTGTAATTACTACGTTCTGACATGCTCCCACATTTGTTGAAGTGTAAATTACCAGTTGTAAACTCAGAGTACATCATGTAAAACCACATGAGATGAAAATGGACAGTAGCTTTCAGTGTCATAGCAGAGTGATTTAACTCAGGAATTAAGTCTAACATTCTGTATCATTACACCACCTCATAATACAAGATATGTCATGGTGGCAGGTTCATTTCAATAAAAACTACTCATTTTGAGTCTGAGGAGACAAACAGCTTTATGAGACATTATAGATCCTTCATACTAATGTAAATCTCATATCAAACCAGACTTGTTCTGGATTTTTGTAAAATTATTTTTCAAATTCAAATCTTTTTATTTTTTCCTTGTGTACATGTCTCCAAAATGCAATTTCTTTGTAGGATGTCTCAGTATTGTCACCTCACAGCAATATTCTTCTGGTACATCTCTTGTTCAAGTGTCTTTCTCTGGGGAGTCTGCATATTCTGCTGTGCTTGCATGGGCTTGCTCCGGGTACTCCTGTCTCCTCCAACAGTCCAGAGACATGCACATTAGCCCATTACTGGCTACTCTACATTTCCTATAGGTATGAATGTGAGCATCCGTGTTAGCCCTGCAACAGACTGGGGAACTTTTCAGGGTGTACCACACCTCTTGCGCAAATTCAGCTGAGATTGAATATCGCTTCCACCAGTGACCAGGAAAGAGAATAAATAGAAATGTTTTTAAGACAAATACGACTGTGTTTATCACTTTCACCAGTCACTTTCATGCTCATGTTCAAAGCTTAACCTGAAACAAATTTCAGCTGTTTGTCAGATGTTTGTCTTAATAATTTCTTGATTTCATCAGTGTTAAAGCCATAGTCTACAAAGAGCTTACAAAGCAGGTACAGCTGCTGTTCCCATTGCCGTTTTGGGTCACAGACCGGTTTTTATTGGGTAAATGCAAGTCATATCTACAATATGTGAAATAATTAATTATACACACCACTTTTCATATTAGGATCACAAGGAACCCTGACTTTTAATTAGTTTTTCCCTAATTGTAGTAAAAGAAAGCAATCAGGTTACATTAAGTTTTGTTTTTTTCCTTCCCTAAAATGTACATCCCAAAGACCTGTAATTTTAACAGGGGTGTACGAACTGGTACGGTTACAAACCCATTTGTACATGCTGCCAACAATTCACTGTGAGGCAGGTGATATACAAATGGAGAAAATTCAGAACTGTTGTTCTCCTAAGAGGTGGTTTTCCGGCAAAAGTCTCTCCAAACGCATGGCACATATCATCATGGGAAGTTAGAATGACCCCATGGTAACATCCAAGGACCTGTAGTATTAGCCATTCTTGCATTGAGTAATGCCATTGCTCCTAAGCCTACCATTAGGAAAACACTGAACAACAATGGTGTGCATGACAGAATAGCTAGGATGAAAGCAGTACTCTCCAAAAAGCAAAAAAAAAATAAAATAAAATAAAATAAAAAAAATAAAAAAAAACCCAAAAAAACCTACTACACAGCTGTATTTGTGGTTTATCTTAAAAGTACTGCATCTGGTACTGCATTACAACATAAGAACCTCATTCCAGCTGTGAAGCATGGGGTTGGCTGTATCAAGGTTTAGGGTGCTTTGAGGCTTCAGGTCCTGGACAGCTTGCCTTTACTGACATTTAAGGACCTATAGTTTTGGGATTTCACAAACAATTTCTAAAGGGGAGTGTGAAAGTATCTGAGACAGTGACCCTGAGCACACAGGAAATCCTACAAACAGATGGTTAAAGCAGAAGAAATTTTACATTATTAATTATTTTAAAATTACAATATCAAAATAGCTTTCAAATCCCAACCGTAACTCACTGGAATGTTTACAACAATGCCCAATAACATCCCACAGGTGAAGAAGTTTTGTAAGGTAGTATGGGACAAAATCCCTTCAAACTCTGTGAAGTTACCAGAAACTTTTGCTTGAAGGTATGCTTCTCAAGGGGGGATCAGACCAGTTACTGAAAGCACAGGTTCACTTGTATAATTCTTCCCTGTGTTTTAATGGAACTGTATAAAAATAAACTAGTTGAAAACATTTTTTCAGTATTGATCTTTTCTTTCAGATGCTAATATCTAGAGAACGTTATATTTCTGCAGTACTACAATTCTGTCCTTTGGATCAGTTTGCAGTGATGGGTCACTTACGACATCTATGCAAGAAAAAAAAAAGTCATGTGCATCCCCCATGCATTTTTTGTCAAATTGGTCTCCTTAGTCTTAAAGTCAGTGAGTATCCTAGTTTTAAGACCTGTTCAACAAGGCGTTTGATGATGGGTAAACCCTCCAATGCCGAGCTGTCACAGCCGCTTGTCAAAATCCTCTCAAAGCCAAGGGAGACCAGTGTTTCTACAGCAACAGACGGATCGTGGACCATATCGAAAGCTGAAATGTACAGTGGAACATGCTGTTCAGAAATGACCAATACATAGGATTTAACATTGCAATTACTAACAATCTTATTCTATAAAATAGTTTGTAGTTAGAACAATAGCAGGAACAATTTACCTCTGTGAAATGTAACTGGCAGTGGCCTACAAGTAGCTGAAATAATGATGAAACATACATTATACACGACTATATTTGTATACATTTTGCTTGCATGATCATGATATTAATTCAGACTCTTCCTAATAGGCCAGGAAATCAAACGTATTTTTATTTATAAAAACAGACAAAGTTGTCTGAAATAAAATGTGTACAACATCCCTGTTCTCACAGCATCCAGATATGTGTCCCTGTGGCATGAAATACATACATACTTTTTCATATTATATTTAATGCGTGTCCTTGGTGTGTCTTTTTTTTTTTTATTAAAGCCTTTGCAATACAGTATTTACTTCAAAGGGTAAACAATTCTCTTGTGCTGTTCCTCAAACCTTTTGCCTTAACGATCATTGAATTTTCCCCAAAATTCTAATTGCATTTATATTTATTACATTATATTTATTCAACAGTACCACATAATGGAATGTTTGGAAAACAATTTCTCTAAATCATAAGTACAATTTAATGAAGAAATTACCATGGCATCACTAGTAAATAATTAGTAATAGGTTCCACTCAGCACTATACAAGACACTAAATGGACTTCACTACCTACTAGCCAAAGTAGCACTTGGGGTATTCCTTTATTCCTTCCTTATGCATTACAGCATAGCAGAATTTACCCAGGAGTTCCATGCAGAGCTCAGCATCAACTCGTCCATCCTCTGTCAGCGCCCCCAGCACAAAACCATCAGCCCTGTGTCTCTTCAGCAGCTCTATGTCTCTCCTCATTACCTCCACCTCCCTTTCGCTGTAGAGGAAATCACCTCCTCGGGGTCGGATCATGACATACACAGGAATCTGCACATTCTCCTTGACCACCTGCAGCAGACCTGAGGAAGGTGATTTCATATGCATTAATATACAGTTGTGTTCAAAATTATTCAACCCCCAATGCTGTAAAGGGCTTTAGGGACTATAGTGTACATATGGAATTTTATTCAGAATGAAATCTTACAAGGACGTTTTAAAGAACCAAATGCAACTAAAATGACATCAATTGTTTATATAACACAGTAGTAAATGTTTATT
>JAOUQZ010000032.1:6404259-6417704 GCA_028564935.1 Neosilurus hyrtlii
CACACACACACACACACACACACACACACACACACACACACACACACACACACACACTCACACACACACACACACTGTGGTTTCCATAACTTCAGGAGACATTACATAGAATTACCCTAACCATGACATAAACCTTACTAATCCTTACCCTGTCCTTAACCTTACACTAACCTTCACCTAATACTAACCTAACACTAACCTTAACCTAACATTAACCATACCTTAACCTAACCCTAATCCTTACCCTAACAATAACCTAACACTAACCTCACCTAACCTTAACCTAACCCTAACTTTAACCTTACACTAACCTTACCCTAACCTTAAGCTAACACTAATCCTAAAAACCATAAACTTTGCATAACACTAACCTTAATTTAACCTTAATATCTTCACCTCAAAATCTAAGTATTTACATTATGATGACTTTAGTTTTGTCCCCACTAAGAAGACAAGGCCTCATAATGTAACTATGTAGAGAGATTTACAGAGAGATTAATACCTGGAACACACACACACACACACACACACACACACACACACACACACACACACACACACACAAACTTCCTGAGCTACAATGTACTGTGTTCTGACACCTTTCTATCACGGCCAGCATTACCAGTTTTAGCAGTTTGTTCTACAGTAGCTTCTGGCATCAGTCATTCATTCATTTTCTGAACCGCTTAATTCTAATTAGGGTCGAGGGGAGGCTGGCGCCCATTTCAACTGACTCTGGCCGAGGGCAGAGTACATCCTGGACAGCTCGCCAGGCCATCAGCCTACTCTTTTCATGAAAGTCAGCAATGGTACATGCCTCTCACCAGGCAGTGAGAGACATGGCTGGCCTTTGATAACTCAGTTAGCTGCACTGGGGGGACTTCCAGCATCATTTCCCCAAAGTTCCACAAAAAAAATTATTGTCACTCAAAACAAGTATTTAGAGAAAATTACAACTCGTAATTTAAATATTTAATTATAGACATTTCTGTAACAAACCTCATGCATCTTGGCCTGATCTCCACCAGTATTTCACACTGCCTTCAGATGAGCAGGTCTTTCATTTGGGCTTAGTTTCAAGGTATTCCTTGAACATCTTATTTAATTTAAGAAAGCCAAGTACTTGTGCCAACCACAAGGGGGCAGTAAATAGCTTTACATCTGGTTGATGCATTGTGCCATGTTTCTGCTTTCTAAATCACGTCTGAGCCTTTTCTTAAAATGCAATACATACAACAAACAATTAGCATAACCCAAGTCAAAATAATATGTCTTTAATGATGAGATATGAGCAATTTAATTTCCCAACAGTTTGTCAATTGCCCCTCCATTTAGTGCAGTATTATAATATTGCACACTATTTATTGCATCGTAGGATTGCTGAAGCCACCTGCTGCATTTAGGAAGATGTCAAGGCTGTAATTTCCTATTTTATGGCTAAAAAAAAGCCTCACAGAAACACATCTTGCTGTATTGATTTCTCCCATTAAAAGCCAGGCCAACAAATCTCTATTAGAGATCTTAGAGATGTCAGAAATGCTTTAACTACAAAAAATGGAATTCACATTTTATATCGGTTTAATAAAAATGAAAACAAGGGCTGCTAACATCAAAAATTTACCCCATGCCCGCTCAGACGTTACCTTATCTCATGAGGCCTGAGGAGAAAACAGCACAAGGGCTGTTCACTACTATGCCACATGTTCTCTCTTTAGTTTAGGATTCTTTATATCAGATTTTTATACGCATTCACTGGGGTAAATAAACACAGGATTGGTCAGTTTGAAGGAAGTGCTGCATGTAGTTCACACAGGATAGGCTAGTTAGAGTGTAGAAATAAAAGAAAACAAAGGGTGTGTGTGTGTATGTGTGTGTGTGTGTGTGTCCACTTATACTTAACATCTACACATATTATGCAGGTCAGATGCAATACACACACTATTTTCTAATACATGTCTACTCCTTAACTGACCTAATGGTTTGACCAGATGCTGAGAAAAGTCTAATAACTAACACACTTCCTTCCTCACATTAAGTGTCGTGCATTAGTACCACTAAAACTGACCTCAAGCCTGTTTCTGCTGCCATCCAATGAAAGCTTTATTGCTCACTTTTGGAAAGTAGAAGTTATAAATAAATGGCAGACTTCCCTAAAGCCTCATCGAACAGTGGCGAAATGAGCTGGCTTTTAATTAGTCTGACCTCATATCCTGATGAGGCTCTGTTAGTAATAGGCATGCAGGAATATATCACCCAGCCATGAATTATTAATCTCAATCTCAATCTGGGTGTGTGAAACTGCTGTTAGGGCTGAGATTCCGAATCTGATCTCATCTACCTGAAATTTGATGATCATTAAATTGATGATTGGTTCAAATGGAATTTTAAATGAAGATTTGTGACTTGATTTTGCTGAGTGCCATAAAAGGACTACCTATTCGAGTCTTCATGTGTATTAAACAAAAGGTCACTTCAATGGCTTCGAATTTCCTGTTTAGAAAAAAAGACTAAATTAAGTGCAAATGTAATTCCCTCTCAGAAATAATTCATTATTCAAAAAAAAGAAGAAAAAGAAAGCCCTTCTCATATTGTGGCAGTATTCATTCATTTACTCATGTACTGTTTAGCTCATGCGCTGTTTATACTGTTTAGGGTCATGGAGAAGCTGGAGGCAATGCATGCTGACTTTCGGTGAAAGAAAGGGTATACCTTGAACAGCTCTCCAGTCTATTGCAGGGCCAACATAGACAAACAACCATTTCCACTTACACCTAGGGGCAACCCAAAGTAGCCAATTAGCTTAATGTGCATCAACTGTGGAAAGAAAACGGAGCATCTGGAGGAAACCCCGGGAAAGCATCGGGGGAACATGAAAACAAAACAGAATTGAGCCCCTTAGAGCAACAGTGGGCCAAGTCCATTTTTATGACTTTTCAGGAAAGCGCTTTAAAGTTTTTAGGCTATTAAAAAATTGGTATTCTCACCGAATACTTCTAGATACTTTTCTCAGCCTAAATTGCTGTGTTGTTGGGACTTTGGCATTTTGCCAAAAAAAGTTCGGTTTTGTAGTTTGACTTAGAAGAATTGCAACAAACACGGATTTAAATTTTATTTTTCAGAACAACAGTGGTCCAAGTCTAAATGTCTAAATGTAAATAATACTTACTTTCTATTCTCTATTAACTGAAGAATCTCTTTTTCAGGGATGTTTTTTCTAGATGCAGAGGCTTCACACATGGGTGCCGCCATCTTGGATTTTGGCCTCTTGCACTAGTAAACCAGTGAAATATCCAAGAGCAATAGTGAAATGTTTCCTATGTCAAAATTAGAGGACAATCTGGATTTACACCAGTACTCATCTGGAAGATTTAACTTTTCTCTATTCATTTCTCTACAAAAATGTACTTAGCCCAGTGTTGCTCTAAGGGGCTCAATTGCCCTTGCCAGTCACTGAGATTGAACCCAGGACCTTCTTGATGTGGGGCAAGAGGGCTAACCACAATTCCACCGTGCCCCCCAGCAATGTGTTTCATATACTATAATTCTATAATAAAACTATAATAAAATAATAGATGTTGGGTATATGTCCATGTGCAGTTGTTTACTAAGAAATCTGTTTTTGAAATGAGGCTACGACTGGTGATATAACAAATGCTAATAAGTCTGCCAGAACAGATTGATGACTTATAAATCCTGAAGAAAAACTATAGATCAGCAACTTTATTCTGGAGCACTTACTAGTCTCTGTCACGTCCAGCCTAGCAGAAGACAGACAGGTCTGCCTTGGCTTCTTGCCTTACTCGCTGTACAATAAATCAGATTTTCTACCACCAAATCAATATCTGTGTTTCATATAGGAGAGGAAACCTTGTATTGTTCTCCACATGGGGCTAGAAGATGAAAAAAAGCTAATTTTAAATCAGATTTTTTTTTTTATTTGGACCATCAATTTTCTGGGATTGCTGCAAAAAGCTGAGATTTTTCATTTTACACTGAAAATCATAACAGTTTCATCAGGACCAACTGTTGTTCATGCCCATAACAGATTTTTAGTATCAATATACAAAAGTTAGACATAGAACTATATTTATAATGCATCAGAACGTTATATTTTATTATTCTGGAAAAAAAGAAAGGCACTAATATTGGAATATTTTGTAAGTATAAGATAAGCTCACACTTAATTAATCTTTATTAACTGCAGGATTCAAAGACCATGGCAGGAACTCTGGGCATGAAATACACATTCACACACACATTAAGGCAGGGGTGGGCAAACTACAGCCCTCAGGCCACATCCAACCCACTGGTTGGAAGATTGGTACAGAATTCATAATTATGACTGCATTCATTTGACCTTAACCTGTAATGCCTGGCATTTTATCAGGTGGCGCATTATGCGCAGTGACTTGATTTTGTGAAGCCTAAAATACTATACTGTTATTACTCTGCTACTGCTCTGAACCCAGAGCAGCAACAATGACCAAGCAACAATGCTTGGGCCAAAGAAAAGAAAAGTTGACAGTGAGTACCTAGTGTTTAATAAGAAATGGACAACTAAATACTTTTTTTTTACTGAAGTTCGGTCAAAGGATTTATGTCTTATTTGCCAAGAAACCATTGCAGTTTTAAAGGAATACAACATCAGCCATCACTTTTCCACCAAGCATACTAGTTACGCTAACAACCAGTCAACACAAGAACGGATGGCTACCGCTCAGAGGTTGGCAGCTAGCTTGCAGGCTCAGCAAAAACACCTTTATCCGACAAACTGCCATTCAAGAATCAAACATAAAGGCAAGTTATTTGCTGGCATTCAAATTAGCAAAAGCCAGCAAGCCTTTCTCCAAAGGGGAGTTTCTCAAACAGTGCATGGTAGAGACAGCAGGTATCTTGTGTCCTGAGAGCAGGAACAAATTTGAAAAAAATAGCTTTTCACAGAGGACAGTGACTCGCTGTGTTGAACTAATTGACAAAGACTTAGCTATCAAGCTAAACAAAAAAAGCGGAGTCGTTTACATTATATTCCTTGGCACTGGACGAAAGAAATGATATAAAGGACACCGCTCAGCTTTTAACTGTTATCAGAGGGATTAATAACAATTTTGAGATAACGGAGGAGTTTTTGGCCATGGAATCCCTAAAGGAAAAACACGGGGACAAAACTTGTATGACAGCATGTCGGCGGTCATCAAGAAGCACAAGCTACCTTGGAGTACGCTCGCCAACGTTACCACAGATGGATCGCCAAATCTGATGGGAACAAATGTCAGGCTGCTCAAAAGAATCCAGGAGAGGGTTGTAGAGGACAACCCTGAGCAGGAGGTAATTTTCCAACAATGCATAATTCACCAGGAAGCACTGTGTAAATTCGTATTGCAGCTTGACCACGTAGTGAAGCTAGTTGAAAAACTTGTTAACTTTATTTGAGCGAGGGGACTTCACCATCGTCAGTTTATTAGGTTTCTTAAAGAAACTGACGCTGATCACACAGACTTGTTTTACCATTCTGTCTTCTGGTTAACTTTGGGGAAAGTATGACAATGAGTGTGAGAGCTCAAACAGGAGATGATCTCATTTTTAAAGCTACTTGAGAACGCTGACAATTTTCCTGAGCTGAGTGACACAGACTGGCTTTGTGATTTAGCTTTTGCTGTTGACATACTGACACACATGAATGAGATGAACGTCAAGTTACAAGGGAAAGACCAGTTTGTGCATGAAATGCTTACAAACGTCAGAACCTTCAAAACCAAGCTTGCTTTATTCTCAAAGCAAATGTCAGACAAGTCATTCGCTCATTTCCCCACTCTGGCTACGTTGAAAGAGGCTCCGCAACATGTGAAAAAATACAGGAAATCACTGGATGACCGGCATGAAGAATTCTGCCGTGGGTTCTCTGACTTTGGAAAAATTGACAAGTCACTTTAGCTGGTGTCATGTCCCTTCTCACAAGACCCTGAAACGGTGCCACAGGAGTTGCAGTTGGAACTAATTGATCTCCAAAGTGACACCGTCTTAAAGGAGAAGTTCAACACTCTTAAACTGGATGAGTTTTATGTTTCATTAAGTGCAGCCAAATTTCCAAACATCCAGAAGATGGCACAGAGGATGCTGGCGTTGTTTGGCTCTACAGACTTTTAGTGTGATGAACACCAATAAAGCACCCCACAGATCCCAGTTGAGTGATGAACACCTCAGATATGTTTTAAAATTAACACCAGACTTTGATGCACTGGCAAAAATGGGTGATCAACAACACTGTTCCCACTAAAAGGTAAGTGTATTAACATTGTAATGCTATTTTTCTGTTTATTTTTTATATGTTTGCATTGTGTGCTGACCCGGCCCATCTGTCAAATTTTAAAAGTCAATGTGACCCCTCAGCCAAAATGTTTGCCCACCCCTGCATTAAGGGCATACCATATGGGTTTTTTTGAGCAGCCAACCCACCTTGGGAGGAGGGCAGGAAAACAGAGAACCTGTCGAAAGCCCAGGAAGACAAGAGCAGATGATGCAAAAGTCAACACAGGCAGCATCCCGAGTTCAGGACTCAACTAGGGACCCTAGAACTGTGAGGCGCAAACAGTGCCCCGGGGGGAAAAAAAAGATTTAAGACTATAATAATAAAAAAAAAAAAAAAAAAAAAAAATACAAATCATGACTCTCTGGTGAGGTCTGTCACCCCAGTAAATCTAATTAAAGCTCTAAAAACAAATACTCAATGAACATGTTCAAATAATCAGAGTGTTTACAGAAGGTGGCATGAATTGTGGCATACAGAAGGTGGCATATCTAAGCTGGCACTGGGCATTGATGGGCTACACTCTGAACTGTTCGCCAGTCCATCACAGAGCAAACACACGCTCATTCATTCAGACCTATTTGGAACAGCCAGTTATGCTGATCTGTTTGTCTTTGGACTGTGGGAGGAAACGCCTCACAGAAACACCCTTGCCTAGCCTAGAACTCAAACCCAGGACCAGAGGTAACAAGTTTTTCTGTAAAATTACAGGGGGGGTTTGTAATTTAATAATAAATTAATAAAACAAGAAATTATTATACCTGTTAGGAGATAGCACACAATTATTGCCAATAAAAAAAATACAAATCTAAAAGATCCACCCGCATCACACATTGGCTCAACTATTTTACAGAATAAATTTCAATACAAAAAAAATACTGCTCAGAAAAACAACATATCAGTCTTAAATGAAATGTAGCACTTATTTTAAGTTCATCTCTACTTAAAATATGATACATCACTGGACTAACACCACACACACTCCCACAGTTCCACACAATGATCTACCTTTCTGCTTAACTAATTCAAATCTTTCCTCCGTTTTCCACATTATTATTATTATTATTATTATTATTATTATAATTATTATTATTATCGTTACTATTTTATTTTTATTATATATTATTATATTTTCTGTTTTTAATATCACTACTTTTTTGTGTGAACCCAGCTGACTCTGCATCTCACGGTTGGGGTTGGCCTGTTGCAAGGTGGCATGTGTTGTGGTAGGATTGGGTGCTGGTGTGCAGTGGACCCGTCCTGAGCCTTTACTCATTACTGAATTCCATGGCCTACACAACATCTGTTACTGAAGCATGATGCACGTATTCAGGAGTCCTAGCACCTGGTAAAAATAATAGTGCTGCTTGAATGGAATGGTGATGGAAGAGATGCTGTCCATGGCTACTGTGGGCCACATAGCAGCAAACATGGAACTGCAAAAAAGAAAGCCTGAAAAGAAAGTGGCCACAGCGCAGGCATCTGCCTCATGCTGCTCATGTACGGTCATATAGTGTACTGTACGGTGAGGCATGTGGTGGCTCAGTGGTTAAGGCTCTCGGTTACTGATCTGAAGGTTGGTGGTTCAAGCCCCAGTACCACCAAGCTGCTATTGTTGAGCCCTTGAGCAAGGCCCTTAACCCTCAATTGGTCAGTTGTATAAAAGAATAATAAGTGTAAATCAATCTGCCAAATGCCATAAATGTAAATGTAACTGTACTGCTGGATGCATGGGGAATAATGGGTAGACATGCCGAATAGCTAGTTATATACATAGTTATATTACAGTGCATGTTTTTCACTTCAAGTAATATGAATTCCATACACATCTCCTTCTAAACATACTTGTAAACTTAATCAAGTGTAACTGATCACTTTCTCCATTGCACACCAAGCTAATTGGCTTCCACCTATGATCAACTGAATTAAAAATTGGAACAACTATGGGTGGCAGGGAACCGTCAAAACATCTCAGGGATAAAGTTATGGACAAGCACAAGTCAGTAAATAAATACAAAAAAAAGTCTTATCAATACAGTAATACTCACAAGCAAGAAGTGTTAAGCGTTTAGTATTACTAGGACCCTAACCAGATCAGGCGTTCCCTCCAAACTGGATGGAAAAGCAAGGAGGAGACTGATCAGCAAGGCTACCAAGAGGACTAGAGTGACTTTTTTTTTTTTTTTGGTAAAGCATGTTCTTTTTTTTGCACATGACAACAATATCGCAAATGTGCCACAAATTTGGCTTTTATGAGAGGGTTGAAAGAAAAAATTCAAGTCTTTTATGAGCTTTGCCAAAAAGCACTTTAAAATTTTTGAGGTAAAAGGGAAAAAAGTGTTATACTCAGATAAGTGCAGAAAAAAAATCCTAATGATTTGACCTTAGCACCAAAAAGTATGTCTGGCTAAAACGTATCCAAAGAACCCCATACCTACAGTAAAGCATTGAGGTAGGGTACTGTTGTGGACAGTTTCTCTGCAGCAGGAACTCGGGTATTAATAAGATAGAAGGAAAAATGGAAGGGGCTAAATACTTGTCATAATCTTGAGGAAAACCTTCTGCCCAGGGGCAGTAGTTGTGTAGTGGTTAAAGTGATAGATTAATGATCCTTAAGATCAGGGGTTCAATCCCTACTATCACCATTGTTGGGCCCTTGGGCAAGGCCCTTATCTGCCAAATGCTGAAAATGTCAAAATGTCAGTGCCCTCTTCCAGAAGCTTGCCGGGGGAAGACGATTCACCTCCCAACATGAGAATGACCCACGGTTGCCCACACAGTGGCTTAAGAAGACAAGAATGTATTCATGGTACACAGATTCTGCCACCACAGTTTGAAGAAAGATAAATGCTATTATCATTAAGGAAATATAGGATATTCCCATTGCATTAAATTAATATAATATCCAATAATCCATAAAAAAATTACTGTTCAGAGAGAATTACTTTTCCATGCTTCCATATTCCTTATGAATGCACATTATGACTGTTCTTCCCTCATAGTTCAAAGTTTGGTATCCATAGATGTTGTACATCATGATATACCCCCAGATGTATTCACACACCAAGTTTGGTATTCATAGGTGTTGTACATCAGGTGATATGCTCCACACAAGCATTTTCAAGAAACAGGTATGCAACACTATGTCATCCCCAGATGCACTTTTGCATCAATTTTGGTATTCATAGGCATTGTACATCAGAAGGAGGCTCTGAAGAAGCATTTTCTATGGTGAAGTTCAAACGTCTTGGTCAAGGTCATGGGAAATGAAACAAGGATGCGACACTCTGCTATCCCCTGATGTTTTCAAACACCAAGTTTGGTATTCGTAGTTGTTGTACTTCAGAAGATTCCTTCCTATAGCCACTGAATCTCTATCAAGTGGGGACTCTCTGCTTTGGCTCTTACAGCCCAACCCCTGTGGGTGCCGATCTAGTGAGCCTGTGGCTAACATAAGCCACATTTCTACACTGCCTCCTGCTTGCTACAGAACAAATGCACTGGGGCTACCACACATGATCTACTGTCTAGCCTACACATCAGGAAATGATTTTGTTTGGGGTTGGACTAGGTGTTCCTTCACTACTACCTTACTTTGTCTGCCATGCTGTTTTTACATCTAAGATTCCATATCCCTTCTGTCTGAAGGCTAATGGGTCTGTAACTACATATTACCAGTGTATTTGAGATTTGTAGTCATATAGATCATCATTACAGTCTCAGTCTACAAATATTATGATAAATGAACCTTGTCAGAATTGCTCAGATCCCTACAATTGCTCATTTTTGCTGCTTGTAACACAAACATCTTACTACACTTTTTCCACTTTTTTGACCCATACATGTTGTTTTAGTAATGAATAGCCTTGTTAGATGATGCCTAAGATGAGTGACTAAGCTGAGACAGGCTATGGCCTCCCCGGAACCTTAGTAGCATTTAGCAGTTCAGTGAATGACAGGAATTTCTGTGCCTTCTTACTTCATAGTAAAGTAACTTCTGAAAAGCCTAATTCCACTCTATTAGCATACTAAAACCTAACTGTTTAGAATAAGCACTGTAGGTGGAAGCAAAGTTTAAAAGATACAAGGGACTTGGCTGTTTTGCTGTGTAAATACATGGGGATGGGAGCCGTTAAATTAATTGCAGTGTATCCAGCCAACAGAGTAATGGCCTCACTTTTAAGACATTATTTGGTGTCCATGGTTCGACAGTCACTGGTCCAAAATAAATACCTTGAAGAAATGGAAAAACAAGCATTTAAATAATGTTGGGCGTAGAGACATTATGGGGCGGTGTAATATTACCAGGTGTAATAGCATTTGCATTTGTGTAAACACAACCTGTTATTAAATTACAGTATGATTCTTTTGCAATGTATAGTAAACTGCAGGCACAATTTAAAATACATTATCTTTCTTAAAAAATCTGTTGTTTGTTGTTCACATGGTCATTGTGTTTACTGGATATCTCCTGTTCAAAATGTTTGAATGAAAGAAATGTAAACACTTTGGGCCACCAAGATATTTCACTAGCATTTCTATTAAAGATAGCTAACTGACAGCTAAGTGGAGCCTACAAGGCTAGATTTTATTTTAAATTAATAAACTGAAAACATTATCAGACTCTGAAACTTAGTGTTTTCCTACTTCTAAAATCCCAACTGAGAAGCATTTTGGATAACTCAGTAAAGAATTAGATTCATCCTTCCTCTTGCTGCGGAGCATTATATTGGAGTTACGTTGGAATTTTCCAGCAGCCTTCAAACAAATCCACAAGGATGAAACCAAGTGTAAAGCATGCAAAGAATCCATACAGATGTCTTTGTAGATGGGTGTCCGAGCCTGTGTTTTATTTTCAGTGCCGATATTTCCACTGAAGATTCCTGCTTTCAATTGTATCACCTGTCCTGATTGTTTAAATATCCGTTTAACGAGTTCATGTTTTGTTAAGCTTCTGATTTCTTCGTTGGTCCACGAACATTTTTTTACCTGCAAGTCTGTCTGAGTTAGACTGTGTTTTTTTATACTGTGCAAGTCTGAGCGTTGGTCTATTAGCCTATGGTTTTTGGGATTTCAGTTTTATATTATTTCCGCCCATCACCATGAAAGTCAGCGAGGCATGCTTATTGGGTTTCCTGTAATGGGCACACACAGACACTGGACGGATATGGGACAATCATCCAAGCCATATTCCATGACTATGGTGCTCTGTTCGTGTGCTTAGCTACAAGCATAGAGGAATTATCAGAGGGGGGAAAGATGGATTAGATAAAAGTATCATCCACAGCTGAGTCATGAAAAACATATGGCGAATAACTTGGAACTTGTTTTCTGCAATTACAAGGCATTGTTGATCAATTTGATCAACAGATTAACAATGGAACAAAGGTCTTGGACGCCATTCTAAACCCTTTTACACAGAGCAAGCAAACTAATGTAATAATGCATTTCTGAGAAGCAACATGAGAAATATTCGAGGATTCCATTAGAGCAATGCATAAGATAGTTTTATATCAAGGCTAACTGTCATCAATCAAACGCCACATTTCTGTTAAAAATGCTTAAATGTGAAGACTTAGAAGACTAATAGCTGTTGTTGAACTCAGACATAAAAGTTTTATTCAAAGATTGTGCAGTGAAAGGCCTCTGGTTTCTTCGCAGCACATGCATTTTTAATAACTTGTCAGGCATGAGAGTAAAACAAATCTTAATGTTTTCCCCAGACCCCCTCCTTTTCCTTCAGTTATGATGGCTGAGCACTTTGTGGTGCAATTCAATATTGAAGTATAAATCTGTTCGAGTTACTTCTTGTTAGAAATGGTTTCTTTCCACAGGTTATATAAGCTAAATGAATTAATTTGATTTATAAAAATGATGAAAAAAATATACTAACAGTATTACTGTGGAACTGTTTTCGCATATTTGATGCTATTCTAACACACTTTTATTTAATGTTTATTAATAAGATTTACAGTACAGAAGGCTTCCCATGTGCTTGAAAGTTTTGTGAACCCTTTAGAACTTTTTATATTTCTACATAAAAAAAACCCTAAAACATCACAAAATTTTCACCTAAAAGTAGATAAAGAAAAAACAATTAAACACATGAAGGGAAAAAATGGGCAGAATGGTACCATAATGGTTAGCATTAATGCGGTCCTGGTTCGAGGTCCTAAAACGGTCCTGGTTCGAGTCTTGGGTGGAGTTTGCATGTTCTTCCCATGCTTGTGTGGGTTTCCTCTCGGTACTCCGGTTTCCTCCCACAGCCCACAGACATGCAGGCTAACTGGATGTCCCAAACGGGCTCTTGGTGTGAGTGTGAATGGTTGTGTGTGTATGTGTTGGCCCCTAGGCTGAGTAAGGCTTCAGCATCCCCACAACCCTAGTATGATTAAGCAGTTCGGCAAATGACATAGTGAGGGAGTAGGAGAAAAAATTTGTGTGTGTGTGTGTGTGCATATATATATATATATATATATATATAAAAGATCTTGAGTCGATTTTCCGTAAAGTGCTCGATACGTCGAAGTAGAGCTAAATATAAATAAAAATATATATATATTATACTTTTCTTTAAATAAATAAACACAGTTAATGAACATACAGGATTGAATTCGATCTTCCAAAAGCCAATTTTTTCAAGGTACTTGAAGTTAATTTTGGATACCTAATGTGTGCTCACAGTCTGCTGTGTGTTTCTGCTGTTCTTTTAGTCATCATGATGTCATTATATTTTCATTGATGGCATTTGGTAGACACTCTTATTCAGAGAGACTTACATTTATCATTTTTATACAACTGAGCAATTGAGGGTTAAGGGCCTTGCATAAGAGCCCTGCAGTGGCAGCATGGTGGCACTAGGGATTGAACCCCAGCCCTATGGCTCATTAACCCAGAGCCTGAGCCCACCTGCCCACTCATTAGCTTCGGCTGTTCCACTAATCGATGCCACTTCCTCCTATTGCTTCACCCAACTCAACAACAACAATAGGCTGCCGGGTTAAATCCAGTAGCTCAGCACAAAGCATTCTGTATTTGCACACACAAAAAAAAAAGACCTAGTGGTTTTGATACTGTAACATTCTGTAATTTTCAGTTTGTGCCAATCGTTTTTGTTATACATCTTGTGGCCACATTACTC
>JAOUQZ010000032.1:6419412-6433724 GCA_028564935.1 Neosilurus hyrtlii
ACACAGAAACGCCCGAGCTGGGAATCGAACCCAGGATCTTCTTGCTGTGAGGCGGACGTGCTAACCACTGCGCCACCGTGCACCCCTCGTTATCTTTTGCGTTTTGGTAAATTAAATAGGGGCTAATGGTGCACGGGCGCATCATAAAAAAACACCTTTGCACCTTTATTAAGGTTATATTTCACCTCCTAAATACATGACAGCAGCCAGCAGGATCGGCTATATTAATTGTCGAAATGTTAAAAAAAATGAGAAATGTTGATGTGGATGTGTAACCAGATTTTTGTATATTCCTGCTTCACATCCATTATTTCAGGGATAAGATCCAGAAAAAAAGGTAACTAAGGATGGATTCATTAACTTGTCAATCCTGAAATTACATATATCTACGCTTGCATGAAAAATTACATTTAGTCAAAAAAAAATGTGATCATTAGCCAGCAGCTTAGTTTGTATCTCATGGCTAACATGTCTGTGTGAGAAATGCTGTCATGTCATGTTGTTAATACTATTTCAAAGTGTGCAAAATGTTATATTTTATATAATAAATCACTGCTAACACTCACCCAGGCTTTCTTCTTAAAAAGGAAATGTTAGGAATCATATAACTGGGGTATCTTTTTTTTAAGGTGCACTGACACCTCACACCCCACCCACCTCCATACCTATAAAGCAAATCAAACATTTGGAATAAGGAATGAACAGGGAGAAAAGTAAAAGTGAATGAACTGTGTAAGTACAAATGTCTGAGGCCTTGAGGTTCGATCCATTCTTCCTTTTGTGTGTGCTTGCTGTGTATTTTAGGCTATGATTAAAGGAGAATATTTCAAGGATGAAGGACCAGGTGATCTTGGACAAGGACATAAAGAATGGATTTTTTGAAACAACGTACTCATACTCAAAGGCGTCATTGTGTTTTTAATACTGGGGTACAGGGAGAGATGAATTGAGTGACTGTGTCAAATCTGTCCCTTCCCATCATTCTGTACAATCGTATACACTGTAGCTATCTGAAAGCTACCTATTCATATTAATACTGATTTTTATTTGAGCCTACAAAACTATTTTTTATCTGCCAATTTTTCTCAAGAAAAGTATTTGTATTACAGCAAGGCTGAGGGGGTCAAAAAGTGTCAAGTGTTAATGCATCTTGCATGTTTCTGCATGGGTTCGATTTCCAGCTCGGGATTCTGTGTGGAGTTTGCATGTTCTCCCTGTGCTTGCGTGGGTTTCCTCCAGATACTCCGGTTTCTTCCCACAGTCCAAAAACATGCACGGTAGGCTTATTGACTGTTGTGTGAGGTGTGAGTGTGAGTGTGAATGGTTGTGTGACTGATGTACCCCGCCCTCGCCCAGAGTCGGCTGAGATGGGCGCCAGCCTCCCTGTGACCCGAATTAGGAATAAGCGGTTCAGAAAATGAATGAATGAAAAATGAATGCTAAAATTTCAAGAAAAAAATATCTACACATTGCAACAGCACAACAAATGGACTTTAATTATGTTAGCCTTTAGTTTTAGAGAATAGTGAAACTTAATATTGTGTAGTGCATCCTTACTGTAAAAAGCAGGGGAGCAGACAAGGAACAGCTCATCATGCTGGTGCTGAGTACTGAGCTACTCTGCTTGGTACTAGTGCTGACTTTTGAGTTAAGGTAGACTCACATGATACTGATGTTGGTCCCCATCTTTACCAATGTTCCCAATTTTTGAGAATTTTCTAGCATGTTTAAAATACTTGAAATATCTGTAAAGACCAGTATATCATCTGTAAAGACAGATACATCGGTAAACATTGGTATTGAGCCGTACAACAGTGGTAAAGTGAGGTACAACCTCGGTAAATATTAGTAAAGATTATTGATAAAGATAGATACACTGATAAAGATTGGTACAACATCTGTAAAGATCAGGACAACATCAATAAAGATAGATAGATCAGTAAACATTGGTAAAGATCTGTACAGCATTGGTAAAGACAAACATCAGATAACATTGGTAAAAATCCATACAACATCAGATAACATTGGTAAAAATCGATATAACATCAGTAAACATTGGTAAAAATCGATATAACATCAGTAAACATTGGTTAAGATCGGTACAACGTCGGTAAAAAAATGATACATCTGTAAATATCAGTATAGATTGGTACAACATCAGTAAAGATTGGGACAACATCTATAAAGATTGACAAATATCA
This sequence comes from Neosilurus hyrtlii, assembly GCA_028564935.1. Lineage (NCBI taxonomy): Eukaryota > Metazoa > Chordata > Actinopteri > Siluriformes > Plotosidae > Neosilurus > Neosilurus hyrtlii. The sequence continues at coordinate 6,421,614 of JAOUQZ010000032.1, forward strand.
GTACAACATTGCCAAATATTGGGACACATTGGCCTAACATTGGTATTGTGTATAAGTCGTTTCGTGTACAACTAAAAACAAGAAATTTAAATTGCTCACTGGTTTAGCAAAATATGTATGCTTTTATACATTTATTAAGTAGGTTAGTCTGCATCAGCCTGAGATTCAACAGTGACACCCACAGAATGAATAAAATATATTTGAGGAATGGTGTTCTGATAAAAGCTTCAGGGCACTTGAAATTTATAAGCACATAAGTATTTCCCTTTAAAATAATCTGCCAGTTTATTCTACTTTGTTCCCCCCTTTGCTTTTATACATGATGGGAAACTTACATGAAAAGATGTCACCATCGGCACAATCACTTTAAACATGCTTGACGCCACGGGTGAACGTTGCCATAAAAACAGAGATATTTAGGTTTACAGTAACATATCAAAAGTGAATAAACACCATAATTTTTAAAGATTTATTCATAGATTTGCATAATAGCCAAGTTGATGGAGACATCACAGCAGTCCTCTGACTCATTTGAAATTTCTTTGTAATTTCAGTTGCCTTACAACAGGGATTATTCTCAACAGTCTGCTTGACAGGCCAAAGACATTTGTCAGAGGGCTCAGGTCGACCTGAGCGGGATGCTATTGATTCCTTGCCTTTGCTGGTGAAGTGTACAATTACTCTGTTGATGCCAGCAAGAGGAATTCCAAGGTTTTAATACAATCTTGAAACTGGCTAGGTCCACCCTCAGACTGACATGCCCTCTTTAAAAGTTAGACAACTTTTTAGTTTTTGCTGTTCATAGCATAGCTAGTTGATGTAAACAATTTATATACTCTATGTAAAATAAAAAAAATTATAATATATTAACACTTTTGATAAAATGGGTTTCACAGAAAAGACTCTGTCATCAGGGGTGTCTATTTACTTTTGATATGTCTCTGTACAGTGCCATGATGAAGTATGCCTGCCTGTCTCCTATTAGCACCCTCTTCCTCTCACTTCTGGAGGGAATGGACTGATGCCCAGGCCAGGGAACAGTCAAGAGGGTGTGGAGCAAAGCTGGTGGGAGTGTTCACACATTTTCTTGGGGATGAAAAAGGTACCCAAGAGGCAAAAAGGTGCTCCATCATGTTTTCATGCTTCACAGCACATACACAACTGAAAAGGCCACGGTATATCAAGTGGCAAGGCTTGTCCGACATGCTGGAAAGTAACACTGGTGCACCTCAGGGCACAGTACTGCCCCTGTTTTTGTTCACCCTCAACGCCTCCGCCTACAACTTGACTTCAACTCTGGGACATGCTTCCACCATAAGTTGCCATATGACGCCTCCATTGTTGGTTGAATCGCCAACTATAAGGAGGAAGACACCTAATCAAGAACCTTGGAAGATGGTGTGACCGGACAGCTTTCAGGAAGGTGGTGGTGGACACCAGTAACTAAACAACAAACTGGATTCGCGATCTTTAGAAAGGGTTCTTTACTGTGTGTACTAGACCTCTACTGTTCTATTAGTCTGTGGTGGCCAGTGTAATTTTCTTTGTGGTAGTGTGCTGGGGAGGTGGCAATGGGAGCAGTGGTGCAAGAGCCTAAGCAGTGAGGTCCAGATGTCCCTCTTCCCAGCTACTTCCTCCAGCTCTTTCAGGGGGACATTGAGGTCTCTTCCTGGTTGGACATACCTGAAACACCACACCAGGGAGGTGTTCAGGAGGCATTCTAATTAGATTCCCAAGCCGCATACATACTAGATTGCTGCTTCAGGGACTGTACTTCTTGTCACAGTTGAGGGAAAGATGAAGGTCTCTACAAAAAAGTGAACCATGAAGATCAAACACAATTGGGTTATGCACAATCCAAAGCATAATAAAAAGTCCACCTCTAAATAATTGAAAAATAGGTAAAATTTACATTTTTGTATACCTTTGTCAAATGTCATGGCAGGACCTGAAAACGCAGTCCATATTCGAAAGCCCTGAACTTTAATGCGCCAAAATTTCTCCACAGTGATGCCAAAGTCATATTTCCTGTGGCTAGAAAAGCTTGACTGCAGTTGATACTGCTAAAGGTGGCACAACCAAGTACTCTACTTAGGGGGAAATGACTTTGTCACATGACTGATATAGGTGTTGATAAATTTTTCTCTTTACATAAGATCGTTTGCATTTTGTTTGGAGATCAGAAAAAAACATTTTATTTTATCTTATTATCTGGAACATGTTGGTTGGGACAAACACCACAATATTGAGCATGGGTTTTATTATTATTTTTTTTTAATCATGTCCTATCTGGGACTGTGGTAACATTTTCCTATCTATTTCACTACCTCCTAATAGTGGAGGATCAGATCAGGTTTTAAAGTTTCCACTTTTATACAGATACAGTACCTATGTCAGGGGTCTCCAACCCATTTCCTGGAGAACTACCTTCCTGCATATTTATCTCCAACCAAAATATACCACTTTTAGATATTCAAGAACTTCTTAAGACAATAATCATATGGTCAGTTGTGCATGATTAGGTTTGGAGTCAAAGTTTTCAGGAAGGAAGCTCTCCAGGAACACAGTTGGAGAACAATGATCAGTATCAACTCCATTATGTTCATCATCTCAAAAATGACTAATTCTTGAGGCCCGGCTTGTGAAATCTCCATTAATTGTTCATTAAATTAATAATTTTAATATGAAATTCAACGTTGCTGGGAAAATTATACCTGAAAACAAAAACGCTTGTTTTTGAAACCAGATCATGAAACCTGATTGTTATCTCTATCAAATTTCTATTTAAACTAACAGTGTTGCCTGGCTGACAACTACAAATTAATTAACAAATCAAATTATCCCCAAAATCACTAAACACATAAAAACTGTTGGAGTCCCCCTTTGGATAGAGTTCTTCTTTCATCCACTTATGTGTATGATGATAAATGAATTCATAATGCATCCTACACTAATTATACACTAGTGTATACAGTATATGAGCAACTCAAAAGAAACTACAAAAAATCATTGTGCTAAAGCCATTAGCAGCAAACCACAGAAGATGGTTTTATAACATTCAAACAATAACAACTGACCTAATCTGGATCTCTTTGGACTGTGGAAGAAACCACTTTGTGTGGCTGCAAGGTTCAAACCCAGAACCTTCTTGCTTTGAGGCAACAGTGCTAACCACTATGTCACAATGTATAGTAAAGGTACATTAAATGGCATTTTAGTAATAAATACACGATTTCCTCCAGGAGAGTATTCTGATACTGATTGATTCTGAAATAGACTGTCCAGCTAAAAACAGTCCTGAACTCTCATAATTTGTTGAACCCATCTGGTTTAGTGATCCTATGTCATTTCCACACACATAAACAGCGAGCACACACACACACCCAGAGCAATGGGCTGTCACACACTTTGGGGGCACCCGGAGAGCAGTTGGGGGTTAAGTGCCTTGCTCAAGGGCACTTCAGCCAAAGCCGCTTCTGTAACCATTAGGCAATGGCTGTAACATATCCATAACAATATGGCTTACCTTCGATGACAGTGAGAGCTAATAAAAAGGAACTAATTAAATATCTACAAATTTTTTAAAAGAATGTGAGACATAATTTACGCCCAAGAACTAGACACATGCTTCACATGGACGGCAAGTAAGAGAAAAATTTGAGGAAATAAAGTGAGGTTACAATTACAATTACAATACCAGCTGAGGGGAAAAGATAAGCTATGAGTAATAAAAGCCCAATCAGCAGGAGTACTTTACAAACTGAGACCTCATAAAGAGTTTGTGGATATTATTAAAAACAAAACAGCAGGCTCTAATAACACAATATAACAGACAGTTTATATCAGTGGCGGCCACTTTAAGACAACAAGGCAAGCTGTACTTCCTCCGAAATGTCACTAAAGATTTTGACAAACATTTACTGTTGTATTTATAAAATTATTTTAAAGATGGTGCTACATGTTCAACTTGTCATTCAGAATGTAGTAGTATTCTCATACATTCCTGTGGCAGTGCAATCCATTAAAACTCATAGACACACAGCTTCTCTGGGGTCGTATGGCACTTAGAATATGCTTTGTTCTGAGCGCAGGAAAGCTAGACATTTATTGTCTGAATGCATAAAAGTGTAGGTGGATGACCATGTCTTGGTAGATTTGCAGTTTTGCTACACTCTTTCCATTTTCAGTTGATGGATTGATTTTTTTTAGAACCTATCCCTGAATTAAACTTCTCCAACTGCTCCATTCAACTTTATCTCTGACCTGTCTGGTGTGTTTTCTGGGCTTCATGATGCTGTTTGTTCACTAAAGTTACCTAACAAACGTCTGAGTCCTTCACAGAACAGCAGTATTTATACAGATTAGATTACACACAGGTGGACTCTATTTACTAAATTACTAATTAAATAACTACTGAAGTTGCACTGGATTTTAGCTCGGGGTATCAGAGTAAAAGGGGCTGAATACAAATACACACCACATTTTTCAGATTTTTATTTGTAAAAAAAATTTCCTTTCACTTCAAAATTGTCCCCTTTTGTTAGTCTCAATAAAATCCAAAGAAAATGCATTTACGTTTGTGGATGTAACGTGACAAAATGTGGAAAAGTTCAAGGGCTATGAATATTTCTGTAAGCTACTATACATATATCTTACCTGACTTCGCTCCTTGTTTAATGTTTGTTTGTTTAGTAAAGTTGGCTACTAAGCAATGCATGATGGCAGACAATGCGAGAGACTCAGGGAAGATCAACAACCAAGGTTGATTTGGTTCAAAAGTCATGAAAAATAACTGATCTCTTTGACTCTCCTGCCATGATGAGGTGAGCTGACTGACTGGAAGTGCTGTGATAAAGAGAACGTACTGCTGGCCTTTTAATGAAACCCTTTTTTGATCAAAAATAGGGTTTGGGGATCTGGCTAAGTTTGACAGGGCGTACATGAGAATTTATATATAAATAACATGATGCATTAATTGACAAATTTTATGATGTAGGCCTAAAACGTGCTTCCCTGTTTGGCAGACCACCACCCACCACTGGTCAATACAAACACTGAACTATTTATTAATTCATATGTCATGTAGGTCATATTTGTCAAACTGCTTTATCCTACTAGGGTCATGGGAAGGCTGGTGCCTTTCTCAGCCGACTCTGGGCGAAGGCGAGGTACAGCTCTCTGTTCTATTACATTCCCAACACGCACACACACACTCACACACAGGGGCAATGTGGAACAGTCAGTTCCTATGAGGACAACAAGGAGAACATGCAAACTCTATACAGAAACCTTGCCGAGATCGAGACTCAAACCTTGGACCTTCTTGCTGTGAGGAGGATGTGCTAACCACTTCACAACTACATTTAACTATTTATATCCTATTTTCCTCAAGTTGTTTATCTCCTATCAGGGCATCCAAGTAATTATCTGGCTCATAAAATCCTGGGTATATAAAAAGACATCACTTGTTAGGACAAAACAATGTACTCCACAGGTTTATGGCTTGTTCCGATCCTTCTACCTCTCACTATTACAGATGGGGATGTCTCCGTTTGTAATTTGGCCATGTTATCTATAGGGTCATAAATGAGAAAGTATACACTTCCCCTTTTGAGTAGGACTTACAGGTACTGTCACCCCCATCAGCATCCTTCAGCAACTACCAGAGCTTTTACTCTCTAGATTAAAGTTTATTCGTTGGGCATTTCAATTAGGAAGATGCAGTAGTGAAACAAAACTGGCTCATTCATTAGAGTAGCAGAAATCCATTTGAATTCAACAGAAAGTCTACATACATCTAGCCACTAATAACTATGAACGTTATGGTGGATGGAAAGTGGGAAGGAGGGGGGAAAGGAGAAAAGAAATGCTTGCAAAGGGGTGTTAAGGTCATGCTGAATGATTATTCAGCTCTTGCCTCCAGGCTTGGAGGTTTGGGACAGTATTAAAACAGAATTGGATCCAACACTGGCACCACTTGGGATACAGATTTCTTATTTAGCACCTATAGAGGACTTCTGTCTGACTAAAGTCAGTTTTACACTGTGCGATTACAGCAGTCGTTAGAATTACTCATCACATTGTAAAAAATGTTTCCTGTAGCGTAAATTCTGTAGCAGATTGTTCAATAATAGGTGTTCTCTTGGTCAGATTATATAATGAAGATTCTCTCAAAACATCAACAGGAATGTTATTTGTTGCGAGCTTTAACGAGGACATTTTCACGTAGCCGTTTAGCATGTTTAGTTTATGCGTCACCCTTACTGTCTTTGTAACTGTCATATGAGTTTTGCCTAATCTTATGCCATCTTCCTACTGGTGGCATTTATATGAGCATTGTCACGTCACTTAACTACAGAGAAGAAGGCGGATACAATATTCGGTTCAACAGCACTTTAATAATGTAAAAGAGGCAATGTCCAAAACATAATCCAATAGTGTAAGATTCAAAGGTGCCAATTTCCCTAGTGGATAGTCTATGTATTTCATATTTCATTATAAGTTCTTTTTGGCTGAATACAAAAGTTTCCTGGTGAAACCTCCCCAACTTGGTATCTCTTATTAACCTGTTTTCATTTTGTTTTTGTTATGTGTCTGTTTAAAGCAACAATAACAATAATCAGACTGCATGAAAGGAGGAACGATTGTGATAACTTGGCAGTGCAACACATATTCATAGAAAGTGGAAAAGTCTGACATCAAGAGTTGAGAAACAGAAAAAAGTAGCTGACTTCAAGAGAAATAAAAATACGGCAATGTTTACTAATTTGATTGACACTCGCGTACATAAATAAGCAAATGGCTTCAAGTTAACACTGTATCTCATGTTTAGGTAACATATATAAGTTAAGGCCTTGTGATGGCCTTGCGAGCTGTCCAGGGTGTATCCTGCCTTCGCCCAGAGTCAGCTGAGATGAGTGCCAGCCTCCCTGGATTGTAGACTTTTGTGTAGAGCTCTTTGTTGAACTTGAGTAAGTGATATGGTGTCTATGAGCAAAAAGAGTGCTATACTGATGTATACAGAATAATATGGATATGATAAATGACTGATTGCATTATTGAATTGGTATATTATTATTATGGATATCCAGTGCCATCATTTTGGAACACTGTCACTATGTCAGATATTCCAACCCTCTCTGAATGATGAAGTGCAAGCTAGACATTGCCGCTTCACAGTTTGATTCTTGACCACATGGCACAAGTTTGACACGTATTCATTACACAGCTTTACTGACAGTGTGTTATGTCAGGCATGTGACGATAAACAGAAGCAGCAAAGTGCTGGAGTGCTTGTTTCGATTAATAATTCACCATTTTAATGGCATGGTGCTGTGACCTCATCCTCTTCCTGACAAACCAAATAACAACAAGGACAGAGGCTTAAAGATTCCAAATATGCATAATGGGGCAATAAAACCCACCCAGGATTATTTCAATCCTCAAGACGCCTTTCTTATTAAAACCACTCATATTAAGGGTTGCACTTTGCCTAATGTATCTGGACAATTTATTGGCTTTCACTCTTAAAGTCTTTCTATATGGAGATGGGTGAATACTAAATTGTGTACAGGCCAACTCTGGTATAAACCTCAGGGTAAGGGCAGTAAAAAGAACTTTGCTTTTTAATCTTGAAATGAGCAATCAGTTGGCACGTCTTCCTTCATAGCTGGGCATGCTCCAAGAGACACATCAGTGTGGAGGTCTGGGTCGAGAGTGGGAGGGCTGTTTTGATTAATTCGACTACTTTACTTTATATTAAAAAAAATGGCAGATATTTAGTCTGCCGCATTCCTACGTTGTTGATAAAAGCAGTCCAAGTAGACTAAATGCCAAATGGCAAATTCTTTTAATAAATATAATTAGGCATAGGTCCAAGCATAAAAACTATCCATGTAGACGTATCAATTCTGAAGGGGATTACGTAATCCTGCTGGGTGGGAAACAGATTGGGGGGCTAGAGGGAATATGCTATACATTTTCGGTACAGCCATTGTTTACGATACAAACCTTAGTGTGTATATATACTGTGTTTACACTTGGGGGCACTGTCTGCTTTAGAAGTACATACATAATAATATGTATAAATGACTATTTATTTAACTATCTAGAAAGAGTGTGTCACGTACAGTAACAATTAACAAACTAATAAATAAAACATTCTCCCTTTTACTACACAGCAAGCTAGGGAACATTTTTCAAGTTAAAAAAACAACTCGACACTTGATGAAAGATGACTAAAGAGATTTGAGAAGAAGAGGGTGGGGCTTTCAGGGGGTCAGTGAGTTGAAGAAAGTTTCAAACCCTTGATTCAGTGATGGACAAATCAATCATTTATATTCAGGGGGAAGAGAAGATTGCTCATTTTGCATATTTTTGAATCATAACTCATAGTAGTGGATACCAATGTTCAAATGTCTTGTGTAGTACCTACACCACATAAATGGCAAATATATATTAATAATAGGTGATAGATAAAAACAAATCTCAGAAGGCCAAATTCACTTTTCTTTGCTTTACACCAGCTCTTAGTGCAGTGTTTAAGAGACCTTTACGATCAAACCTTCATCAGTACACGTCTCATTTAAAGATAAACACCCCACATAAAATGGTCACTGCCATGCAAGGAGATTAGATAGTGTCATCAATATATGGTACATAAAGGCTTGAAGCTAAAAGATGGAATCTGGATATAAAAAAATATGCGTTACAAAAGAAAAAGCATTGTCAGTCTTCATTATCGTGGCATAAAGGACATAAAGTTCAGGGTATTGATTTATCAATGGACAAGAACAACAGTTTCTCATTTTCGATTAAATGATTGGTCATATGGGCAGTTAAGACTTCAAGGATATTTCAGTGAATTTATTTGAATATTGATCTTAGCCGGCAAGTTAAGTATTTGCAATAGTAAAACTCAAAATACTATAAACTGAAAAGTATGACACAACTTAAATCTAAGATAATTAGCTTTCTGGCATCTAACATCTGCTAAGCATAATACATTAAAAATATTAATGTAAAACCTCTCTTATCCAACTTTACTCTCTAAACCTCTTATCTAAGAAATGTAGCCCCTTAACAATAGACAGAAAGAGTTATATTTCCTTGCCCAGACACCAAAAGAGCATTACCCATGGTCTCTCCATGCCATACTATTGATTAGACTGTAAGTGCACAAAGGCAGAGGGAGGTGAGGTGAAGGGATTACAAGGATTCACAGGATAAAGTTTCAGAGCCAACAGTTGCAGTCAGTAACCAAACTCCTCTTCCCTCACCACAGCGGGACCCTCAGGACCAAGAGTACTGCAGAATTTTTGCAAACCCGAGCTCACTGCCACACACAACAGATATATGAGCTTTGGCATGTCTACAACTTTGATGTCTTCACATTGCGGTAGTTAATGCAGTGAGTGTGCAAGAAAACAGTGTGTTACCTTCTCCTCCAACAGGCTCAAACAGTCCAAACTGCTCCAGGACCTTGATGAAAAGTCCCATGACCACCAGAACGGCGATCATCTCAAGGCCATCCAGGTTCATCATAGTGGAGTGCACTCATTGCATTGTAAACCACAAGCCTGAAAACCTGCTATTTATCCCAATGGTCTTTCAACAGTTGAGCGGAAAACTCACAAAAAACTATTAACAAAAACACAAAACCTAAAATGGTCAGGTGAAAAAAGCCAGCCTTATAACCTGGTACATCAGAAAGAGGATCATCGAGAAAGTAAAGGTGAAGCATCACGTGCTTGTTATCTTTCCATGGGATCAGAGACCTTGAGGCACTTTCCTAAAAACTCAGACAGATGCAACAACACAAACAGCTTGGGCTGTGATTGTCAGCATGCAATCTCACAATGCGGGGAGAGAGGAAAGCGAAAGGAGGGAGGGAGGAAGGGAGAGAGGGAGGGAGGGAGAGAGAGAGCGAGACAGCAAAGGAGGGGGAGAGAGAAGAAGGAGAGGGGAGAGAGAAGTACACCCTCCCTATCCAGTGACACTACCTTCATTGATTTGCTTAATGTAGTTTCCAAGGTAACTGGTGGTGGATATTCAGAGGCAACTAGGTAAACAAGCATGGTGTTTAAAATAAGCCATAATTCAAAAAAACAACCACATTCAGGTTGCAGGTTAGGAGAAAAGGTTTGAGATGAGGTACATTATAAAACTTTTTAATGCAGTGGTGTTCAATCTGATCTATATTGGTCTGGTTAGAATGTGAAAGACAGTAAGCTTAGTTATTGCTACTACCCCAAAGTTGTTTCTTTAAAAAAAAATAATCAAATATTATGGTGTTTTATTCCTTCTAATCCATAGCAATTGTCCAACAATCTCTTCCACATCACTCACTTGCTTGCCGATATGCATAATCCTACCAAGGTCATGGGAACGCTGGAGTGTAAAAGTGGTCCTATTTTGCACTGTAAGAAAGTGGTTCGAAGATGGCCGTTGTCAAGGTCTTAAGATAGCCTAAAGATAGCCTGGGATAAATTGCTGACAGTGTCAGAAATTTTGGATGAGCATCTCAGAATGTTACAACTGCTGCAACAGTATATTGGCTTGTATCTTGTATACTGACTTGCGTCATAACCCATGATTCAATAGGTGCTATCATTGTACACTCTACACACATCAAACTTGATGTCGTACCCAGGTTCATTAAATTTAAGTTGCAGAGAGTGGCTGGCAATAAACTTATACTATTGCTGAAGTCTCTAGGTGCTATTACTGAAACTGGAGGCTCCTTCTGTAAACATCAATCAAACATCTCCTGGCAGAAACCTTCACCATATCAACTAATAGTGTATACTACATACAGTGTAATCTGATTGGTTTTCTATCTTGCGAAAATGCACATTATTTGCACTGCAAGTGGCAGACAAACAAACAAACAAACAAACAAATAAATAAATACATAGCTGTTATTAATAACACATTTTTTTAACGAACATCACTTTTTAAAATCTATTATTATTAAAGTTAAATTATGCCAAGAGTCCACCATACAAATCACAAATATAAACAATAACTTATCTGGATGTATGCATTAACATTAACACCTGATTTGAATTAGCTCCAACTCTGTTATCAGAGCCAATGTTGTCGAAAAAAAATTATTCAACACTTGAATTAAAAAAAAAGAATAGAAAAAGTGGAATCAATATATGTGATATCAAGGAACGGGACAGTGGAACTTCATCAATCGTTAAAAAAAAAAAGTTAAAAAGTTAAAAAGATTCTAATGTTGTCCTTATTTAAGCAATATAATGTGCAGAGAATAACCATTTCACTGCAACCTTTAAGGTGATAATACTAAAAGTGCTTACAAGGATGTTTCAACCTGAGGCTGAGTTTATTATGAGTGTATATATTTTTTACTTTGAGAACAATTTGCCTGCATTAGTTCACTCTCTTCCTGCCTGGGGAGGGTGTTATCCAGTGCCAGCACAGACCGACTGACAGACAGATGTGTTTTCTGAATGCCCTAGAGACACTGTCTCCTTATTCGTCACAGGCTAATGAGCAATTTCACACATATAAAGTAAATATAGGGGCGATTTTGATTTCACTTTGTCGTTCTCAAATGCCAGAGATACCCCCCTCCCCTTATTTTCCATTTGCTTCCTTTCTGTCTTAAGTTTTTTTTTCTTTTTTTTTTTCTTTTTGGCATCTGTTATCAGTCAGATGCCAAAATGATAAGTGACCATAATTCGAATATGACTCTACTTTTAATAGTGCTGTGTACATTTGAAGGGTATTATCAATTTAATCCAACTGGAGGAAGGAAGTTCATTCACATACACGCGCGCACACACACACACACGTAAAGCCACGCAATATTAAGTTTAACCATGCAAGACTGCCATTATTTGACATTGTGTGGCTCAAAATGCCTTTCAAAGGATTTCTGGAATGAGGGGAATGCTGGGGGCTTTGCAAACAAGTAATAAGCAAATACTGCCCTCCAAGCTGCTACAGTGGCTTTGTACTCAGTTGAGCTTGTAGACTGTGTTATTGTGCACAGCATGAGAGAAACGGGGGGAGAGAGAGAGAGAGAGAGAGAGAGAGAGAGAGAGAGAGAGAGAGAGAGAGAGAGAGAGAGAGAGAGAGAGA
>JAOUQZ010000032.1:6442412-6452433 GCA_028564935.1 Neosilurus hyrtlii
GGGGGGGGGGGGGGGGGGGCGCAGATAGTCTTTTGCATTATACTAGATTTGCTTGGGGAAAATATTTCCAGGTTATGAATAAACAAAAATAGACAAAGTTAAAAAAAGGGCAAACACAGCACTGCATAATTCTCTGATGAAAGCCAACAACAAGCACACCAAACAATACATTAAAAAACATATTCTTCCAACACCATATCACCATGTAACCATAATTTATAGGTATAACTTGTTCCATGAGTGTTTTAGCTTCTTTCCCTTTCCCTTTATTTGGCCAGTTTTATTTCTAAGGGGAAAACAGCTCACATTTGCCACTCATCTGAGCTTCACTTCTATTGATTTTTCCAAATTGCTCACTCAATATAAAGGGCAGGATAATAGGGCTGCAGTCCCCATTTCTTGACCAGGGAGATGAAGCAGAGATATATGCATTTGGGAATTTGGGATAGTGTATCTTGAGTTGATATATATGAAAATGGCTATGACTGCAACTTCCTCTACACTGCTGTAAAGGTACCCAAATATAATTCTATTACTGTTGGCTTACATGCTAATCATTTGTGTTATTATAAAATGACCAAATCACACTTACATTTATACTGTAACTATTCTCTACTTAAAAATGTATCATATCAGGTGTGTCTTCTATTTACTTACTTTCACACAATTTGCCAAACCACTTACTCCTGCTAGGGTCACGGGGATCCCTATCTCAGCTGACACTGGGTGAAGGCGAGGCACACCCTGAACAGATGGCCAGACCATCACAGGGCCAACACATACACAACCATTTATTATCAGACCAAGGGGCTGGGGGAGGGGTTTCCTGTGGGAGGAAACCAGAGGAAACCCATGCAAGCACAGGGTGAACATGCAACCTCCACACAGGGACCCCCAAGCCCGGAACTGAAACCCAGGACCTTCTTGCTGTGAGGCAGATTATGATGTGAGTTGTGGATTTCTGTTCCAGCTTTGGTCATTTTCTGCTTAGTCCTGTTAATAAATAAAAATTAGGTCTACAGAATGGTTTTAACTACATAAGCAAAAGCACTGATTTACTTCACTAGATTAAGGACTCTAATTCAGAACATAAATCCAATGTACAGTGTAGTTCTTTGTTTGACTTGCTGTCATAACTCATAAAATAAATGTGACCCATCACCACAAAATGAGTCTTAATGCCTTAATAACCAGACTGACTTTTTTAATAACTTTTCCCAGAAAGTCTTGTGACTAAATTAGTTAAATGTGAGATACATTTTTTGTCATTTTTCATCAAATGTTGTATGATTCCTTTTTTTTTTGCTGTTTAGAATGGCTTCATCTTTTATTACTTCGGCGGGGGACTGGAACCCATCCCAGCCGACTCTGGGTGAAGGTAGGGTGCATCCTAAACAGCTCGCCAGAACATCACAGGTCAACACGCACAAATATTTACACTCAAATTCACACCGAGGAACAATTTGGAACAGCCAATAAGCCTAATGTGTATGTCTTTATACTGTCGGAGAAAAACGGAGTACCTGAAGGAAACCCATGCAAGCACAGGGAGAACACGCTGAAAGAAATGCTTGAGCCCAGGCCTAAAACCTAGGACCTTTTTGCTGCAAGACGGACAGGCTAACCACTACACCACCATTCCACCCTGTTTTGAGATAAATTTTATTTAATTTTTTATTTTTGCTACAAAAGAAGAATTTTTTTTTTTTATGCATTCAACCACACTGAGGAGCAATTTGGAACAGCCAATAAGCCTAATGTGCATGGCTTTGGACTGATGAAGAAAACCAGAGCACCAAAAGGAAACTCACACAAGCACGAGGAGAACATGCAAACACAAATATGGCATTGGTTCTTGAATAGGCAACTTTAAAAATGAGAGTATCCTTTGTTTACATTTGTGTATAACTCAAAAAGCCGATTCGGTGCATTATGATGTATTTTGTAGTCATCACTCATTTTTCAAACCACTTAATCCTTTTACTGTCGCAGGGAGGCTGGCGCCTATCTTAGCCGACACTGGGAGAAGGCAGGATACACCCTGAACAGCTCACCAGACCATCGTATGGCCAACACACACAGCCATTCTCTCTCACATCGACAATTAGGTGCAATTTGGAACAGCCAGTTAACCTAATGTGCATGTTTTTAGACATGTCGGAGGAAACCGCAGTACCACAAGGAAACCCATACAAGCATACAAACTTCATACAGAAATGCCTGCGCCCGGAACTCAAACCCAGGACCTTCTCGCTGTGAGGCGGATATGTTCACCACTATGCAACCATATTTCTATTTGTGATGAGTCACAAGTATTATAAATAGTAATTATTAAGTGCAGTACACCCATGTTTAATCAATATACAGTTCCCATGTTATTATCAAGAGACAGTGCACCCATTTTTAATTTTTTGAGCCATGTACATGGTGATGAGACCAATTTTTCTGCTGTTAAGCTAGCAAAATGGCTTCGGACAATGCAATTGTACTATGTGTGACAGACAGTGAGATTAAATCATTAAAATAGACCCCATAATGTGCAGTTACCTTTTTAAATATATAAAATGCTATTAATACTACATTATACAGTACAGGGGTAGAGTAGTATGGGTAATATCTACTCTGTGAGGCACTATTAACTGTCAGTATCAATATGACATCAGGTCACCCTCAACAAAGCCTTTCTAACCATAATCAATATTCTGCCAAAAAAAAAAAAACTAAACAAAACAAAACAAAAAATCCCGAAACGACTGATTGTCACCTTGTGCTTAAAAAGACTTACTTAATTCACTTAATTCAAACATTAACTGCTGCTAATATTGAGCTGTTTTTGAAAATGTTTCAGTAAACAGCAGTGTAGTGTGTGAGCAGAGCATTGGGACAGCACTAACTAAATGTTGATTAGCACAATCTGTCTTGCAGAATGAAGGACATGGCTCCCTGAAGAACAGTGTGTTACTGATCATCTGTCAGAGAGACAAGGACACCTAGTGGACACAAGCAATGTCAACTGTGATCCATTAAGCTGATTTCGCATCCTCAGTCAGTATCATCTGTGAACATCTTAAGCATGCTATATAAAGTTTAGTTACAATTACAGCTACTCAGTCTCATAGATTACCCTTTTATATTTTATAGTTTATTATATTTAAAGCAATTTCACTTGTGATAAAAACAGTGTGTTAAAAATATGAAACAAACAGATTATTCTTTTGAGAATTACACTGCATTCATAAAGAACTGACCATTATAATTATTAAAATCCATAAAATTCATTATTAATGCACTGTAGCCACACATTGTTCATAATACGGTTAGATACAAGTAAGAGATATGGAAGTAGGAAATGCTGTATGTTTTCATAAATATTTTCACTTATATTATGTCTCATTTCACTTCACTTTCATAAATGTGCCGGTCAGAAATCTATACGCCAAAACTAAAGTATATAAATAAAGAGGTTATAAAAGAGATTTATCCCCTTAAAAATATTCCCATTTTGTTGCACTGCAGGCTGAAATAAAGACACACGCAAAATATTTTCCAATTGTATTTAACAAATGCAACTTATAACAGTCAAGTAACAGATATATCTGTATATAAAAGATATTTTTTTTGCAAGGGGCAGTCATAGCCTATGATTAGAGGAGCAGGTTTGGGACAAAAAGGTCACTGGTTCGATTCCTGAACCAGCAGGAAAAATGTGTGGCGGTGGGGAAGTGAGCTGCACCTTCCCTTTCTCCACCTTCATGGCTGAAATGCCCTTGAGCAAGGCACCTAACCCTCAACTGCTCTCTGGGCGCTGCCGTGTGTGGCAGCCCACTGCTCCGAGTGGCAGCCCACTGCTCACTTTGGATGAGTTAAATGCACAGCCAAAATGATAAACTCAGGGTGGCAAGGACATGTCAGAAGATGTCACTGTTATACTTGTGGACAGATATAATCCAGGTGATGGATAAAAGACCAATTGAAAGGCATGCCGAGCCTGTGACTCGAACCTAGGACCTTGCTGTGATGTACACATGCTAACCATTGAGGCACCATGCCACCCTTAACCATCTCAGGGATTAAAGGCCTTGCTCATGTGCTCAAAAATAGCATTATGGGGATAATGAAGACTGAATACTTTACCTTTGGATCGGTAACACTGAGCCACCATTGAAGATATGCATGGTAGGCTAATTGGCTGCTAAACTGATTAATTGCTCCTAGATGTGAGTGTGAGTGGTTGTGTATGCTTTAGCCCTGAAGTTGTTTGGTAAGCTAGTCAGGGATTACCCCGCCTTTGCCTGGTGCCCTTTGAGTTATTTTGTATAACAATGTCTTGTTTCAATTTAAACTGCAATAAACTGTACTGCCGTTTTATACATTATGCTAATACTACTCCTACTACTACTACTAATAACAATAATAATTATACTACTACTAATAATAATAATTCATTCATTCATTCATTTTCTGAACCAGTTGCCCATCTCAGCCGACTCTGGGCAAGGGCAGAGTACAGCCTGGACAGCTCATCGGCACAGAATAATATTAATAATAATAATGATAATTATTATTATTAATATTACTATTATTATTATTATAAAGCTACTACTAATAATAATTCAACACTCACCCCCTCCAAACAGCCAGTAAGAAACTGGAAAGAGAATAAAAACCAGGAAAATATACAGTCCTCCTAGACTTTCACCAGCTGGCACCATGATTTCCAAATGAGTTGGTAATTTGACTTCAGTCCACTTCCAGTGTGAGTTCGTACTTTCTAACATTAAATGTGTGTGCAGGACCACTACCTGAAAAATTTAACGTATTTTTTGCCCTACACCCTCCAGCACACCCAATCCCAGTCTACCCAATGTTGTCTATTATTTTTACTTTCCATTTTCCCTACCTACATCAGATCATGGATACAGGAACCTGACAAAAGCCTGTGTGATGTGTTTATTATTTGTGGAGCTTTTTTGGAAAAACCATCAAGGCATCATGGCCTGATGTTTATCCTAGCGATGACAGATGTGTAGTAGACCATAAATTAGACTCTTCAAACACAACAATGTGTTTCATTCTGTCTCTTTGTGTAGGTGGGAAGGAGAAGGAAGTGGGAGGATTGCCCAGCCTGGAGTCAGAGAACATTTATAGAATAAAAGAAAACATTTCCTATTATTCAGTTATCATCCGAGCACTGTGATAATATAGCCCGTTTCTGATATTACAGATAACTTTTGATTAAATCAGCCATGTTGAGGTCATAGGAAACGGGCCAAAGGAAATGATAATCAGAAGAAAGTAAAAATACATAGCTGTAAGAGTTCAGCAGGGGTTGAGTGGATAAGAAGTACTGAGGAATTCTGCTTACAGCAAAACACAGAAGTGTCATAATCTCAAAGTGAAAGTATCCGGTCAAATTATGCTAAAATAAAAGAAAAAGGTTGTGACTACATTTTAAGTATTAGAATCACATGAGTCCTGCAGTAGATTGGCAACCTTTTAACAGTGGTGCCCACCTTTTGATCAAGGGTTTTATATGCAACCCCGCTAAGCGGTATAGACAATGGATGATTGGAAACACCATAAAATTTCATTATGTTTTCATGTGAAAAGTAGCTTTTTTAAAGCACTGTATGTTTATTGGTTCATTTAGAAGTAAGCTATTCTATATAGAATTGGACTTGGGTGGCACATCTGCCTCACATTAAATACTAAATACTTAAATAAATAAAAAAATTATAATTCAGATCATCTAAATGTATTACATTGCTTCTTAAGCATGTAGTCTAGTATATTCCTCTTATCAGGGTAAGAGGCTGGATGCAAGCAGTTGAGGTAAAAGTCCAAGCAAACAAATGAAAAACACAATCCAACTCGTGGTATTAAACAGTCAGAAGGTCACACCATCAGGCCGACTGGGTAGAGCAGGTCAATCCAGAAGAGCAAATGTAAACAAACAGGCAAAGTTCATACACATACATCTAAACAGTACCAAAGGCAGATCCAGGAAGCAGAAACAATGAGGTTAAGCAGGACAAACCTGAATGTAAAACCGCATTGTAAGGACTGAGGTGCAGATGTGACAGTTCCATTATTTTCTACATTTTAATGTCATTTTCTTAGTAAATTAAAACATACATATACACAACACCTTATTACAGACATTAAACTGCAAATTCACATGCATGTGTATGATATTTTGCTGCTCTGTTGCTAACAGTGATATGAATATGTGTCCAATGGCTGTAAATCCATTAATACTGAGAATATTTTGATTATTCTATTCTCTATAGAAAGAGCATGACCACAGCTTCTCAGGCATGTACACTTTATAGGTCTGTCACCAATATTTCTCCCCCCAACAGCCCATTGAAATGTCTCATACCTCACATTTTCAGTTTTTTAAAACTTCTGCAGGCATTTTAAACATGTTTAGATATGCTGATAAAATGTCCAGGATATTGTGTCATTTACACTATTGACATGCTATAATCCATATTATATATAAAAACTGGCATAATACAATGCTCTTAGACACAGTTTAAACTGAAAATAGTGTCATGTTGAAGAAAGAAATCTAAAATAAGGATAAGGGTAGGGGTATATGGTTCAAGCTGCTGAACAATCGTCTCACAAGGTTAGCAGCACACGGTTTATGGATGTCATTTACGCTATTTCAAAGGTCTGGCTCATGACCAAAATGAGGTTCAGGCAGCATGTCATTATTTATTATTAGGAATGTCATCTAAACATGCTAAACTATTCATTTATTTCTTACTGGGCTGCTTTAAACAAGGCTAAGCCAATCAATAGCGTAAATGACAGACCTGAAAATCACTTCTGGCATCCTTATTCAAGGACCCACCACAGAGAAACTATTGGTCATTGGATGACACAGTTTTTGGACATGGATCCTCAACATTCCTTCTTTCTACATAAAAAGTATCGAATTCCTATTAGCAAAACATAATTTTTCAAATTATTACACTGGGTGGGGTGATTTTCATGAGCCTTATGCATATTTTCCTTTTTCTTACCATAAATACTTATTCCTCTACACTATTGACCTGTGCTGAATACTGAATGCATTATGCCTATACGTGTGACAATAATGCTAGCTATTTGTGTCAGGATGATGCAATAGGCAGCTCACAGTAGAATCTTGTAAACACACAAATGTGTGGTAACTTTAAAAAGAGAAGACACAGAGAGGAGGCTCATATATTAGTATTGTGCAGTATGAAATCCTAAAGATCTTGTCTTTCAGGTCTCTTTTCACTGTACCATCTCTGAAGTCTCTTTGCACGCACACACACACACACATACACACACATACACAAACATGCATGCAGCTTCTCTTGCATGCTCTCTCACAGCTTTCGCATTTCTCAGGCTTTTTTTCCTTTCCAGAAGCTCATTTCAACTCCCTCAGATAAACAAGTACATAAGTACCCAAACAAGTGTTTAAAAAATATGTAGGGACCCCTACATGGCAAGGCACAGTAAGCTCCAAATTTTAGGAGCTGGAACTTATAAGTAGCAAAAATCAACATACACTCTGACATCATACCTGGATCATCACTCATTTACTTAACGAACTGCTTAATCCTAATAGGGCACAGCTATTTAGCCTAATGTGCATGTCTTTGGCCTGTTGGAGGAAACCGGAGTACCTTGAGGAAACCTACGCAAGCACAGAAAGAACAAGTAAAGCCCACACAGAAACAACCTTGCCAAACCCAGGATCTTTATTGCTGTGTGCTAACCACTATGCCATCGTGCACTGGAAATGTGTGAAATCATCATTTGCCGAAGTTTTGCAAATTCGCTATAAGTGTCGCAGGGAGGCTGGAGCCTATCTTAGCTGACACTGTGCGAAGGTGGGGTACACCCTGAACAGCTTGCCAGACCATCATGGAGCAACACAGACAGCTATACAGAGTAAAAAATGTTAAATTCTGACCATGTAAAGCATTTTAAAGAGGCTGCTATAATATCACTCAGATTGCATCATGATTTTTTGTGAAAGTCAATGGAAAAAAAATAAGATGGAGAACAAACACTAATTCATATTTAAAATGTCTTTGTCTGCTTTTGATGTATTTATGGCACAGCTGTCGTGCAAGTGTAACGCAAATCCATCAGTTGGGCAGAGCTGTAATGGCAATTTTCTGTCACAAGAGGGCAGTACAGCCATTATACCATCAATATGAGGTACAACAACAATGATCCTTGGACAAGAAACCAAACAGATGGTGTTATTAAAAAAAAGAAAAAGAAAATATAAAATATAAAATATATATATATATATACACACACATATATATAAAATCTCACCGATATTAGTCCAGAAGAGCTCAAAGAACAAACATAGTCAGTACAGTTCGGTACAAACATATGCACATCCCTCAGGGCAAAATTAAGAAGACAAGAATAATTAATGTATACAGCTATTTAGGACTCACAGCACGAAGGTCCTGGGTTCGATTCCCGGGCTTGGACATTTCTGTGTGGAGTTTGCATGTTTTCCCCGTGCTTGCGTGAGTTTCCTCCAGATATTCCAGTTTCTTCCCTCAGTCTAAAGACATGCATATTAGGCTAACTGGTTGTTCCAAATTGACCTTAGGTGTTAGTGTAAGTGTGAATGGCTGTGTGTTGACCTGTGATGATCTGGTGAGACGTTCAGAGTACCACACCTTTGCCCAGAGAGTGAGTGAGTGAACTATTTGGGGTGGTCATGTTCCTCTATTACACAAATTGACAAAATAATCTGTTAAATGGTTTGATTTTTATATGATATTTTAATCCTGCAAGGTAAATTTGGCTCTGCATTTAAACCAGCCAAAGTGAGTACATACACACGCACACACACAAGTGCAGTGTGCAACCATATAGTGGTGCCCGGAGAGCAGTTGCGAGTTAGGTGCCTTGCTCAAGGGCAGTTCAGCCATGAAGGAGGAGGAAGGAGAGGCCAGTTCGGGAATCGAACCAGCAACCTTTCGGTCCCAAACCATCTTTTATAACCATTAGGCCATGGCTTCCCCAAATATAATAGAGGGAGGTTAAACGTCTATTACTTTATAATTTCCATGACTGGATTTTGGACTTAAAACTACCTTTACAGCTACAGACATGACATTTCTAACCTCAGCCGACTCAGGTACACCCTGGACTATGACTTGACACACTTGACAACTATGTTGGAAAACACAATTCACCAACGAATTGGGAGTGGTTTTGTGCCGCTACTAAAGCATCACAGACACACATAAAGATGCCTTGCTCAGAAACGAGTAAGGACCAATGCCTGTACTGAAATTAAAAAAGGATGACATTTTAAAATCCCACAAAATAAGCTGCTTATTAAACAAGTGCTCGGTCTCTACAGAGAAATCTCAGTCTTTGGTTCTTGTATAGAAGTCGCCCTTGAGGCTGGGGACGCTGGCGACACTGGGCAAAGGCGGGTACCAAGAGCATCACAGGGCAGCACACACTGTTCACACTCATTGTGCGTAACTCAAAAAGTCAATCTGGTGCATTATGATGCATTTTGTTGTCACTCACTCATCACTCATTGTCACCTATCTCAGCCGACTCTGGGCGAAGGCAATATACACCCTGAACCGTTCGCCAGACCATTGTCTACAGCCATTCTCTCTCACCACCATACCTAGGGGCAATTTGAAACAGCCAATTAGCCTCATATGCATGTCTTTGGAGGGTCATGCCAGAAAAGGGAGAACATCACACAGAAACGCCCGAGTCCGGGACTTGACCCCATGACCTTCTTGCCATGAGGCGGATATGCTAACCTCTATGCCACCATGTCATGCCACCCATACATATTTAGAGAGAGCCATAATAAACATGCCACACAGTAAAATACATATGTACAATACAATTACACACATTACTCAAATTAAAATACATACAGGTGCTACTGTTAAAATTTTATTTTATTTTATTTTATTTTATTTTATTTTATTTTATTTTATTTTATTTTATTTTATTTTATTTTATTTTA
>JAOUQZ010000032.1:6459474-6473467 GCA_028564935.1 Neosilurus hyrtlii
ACACACACACACACACACACACACACACACACACACACACACACACACACACACACACACACACGCACACACAGACTCTATGTATAAAATATTAATTTGTGAGAATTATTTAGCATCCAAAGCTTCACGTCTTCTAAAGAAATCATAATTATAATCAATTTTTATCCAAGTAACAGTGGGCCTATGACCGTCCTCTAGTGGGCCGTGGTGGCAGTGGTAAGCTACTGCCAAATAGTTAGTATTGTTTTTTGTTTGATAATTTATAAGGCTCATTATTTTATATTATATATTTATTTATATTATAAATAAAAATGCTCAATAAAGATGCATAACCTCACTAACATATTACAACATATCAAATGTCTTTTGCAACTGTTCACTAGTTAGATATACTCACTCCGCATATATATTCAAATACATAAAATAGATGTAGGAAACAACGCTGCACCATCAAAAGCAAGCCCAATTGTCTCTCTGAGGATAAACAGAATATTTATTTAGTTTGTTACAACTTAGAGTACCATAGCACATATTTACAGCCAAGTATATCAGTGTACTTTTTTCAATTTTTTGTCATTCTGTGTGAAAAATGCAGGAGATTTGCAGTTTCTGAAATACTCAAACCATCCTATCTGGCATCATCTTATCTCATCTCATCAACTCATCACTCACTCATTTACTGAGCCACTCAATGCTATTAGGGTCGCTGGAGCCCATCTCAGCTGGCAATGGCTGAAGGCGGGGTACTGAACAGCTCACCAGACCATCGCAGTGCAACACACACAACCATTCACTCTCATACTCACACCTAGGGGCAATTTGGAACAGCCAGTTAGACTACTGTGCATGTCTTTGGACAGTGGGAGGAAACTGGAGTACCCGGAGGAAACCCACACAGGCATTAAAGATTTAAAGCATTCCTTTTACTGTCTTGACTCAAAAATGTTGTTACAGTGTCTAATTGCCACGTTAGACAATGCCGTTTGTGTGAAGCACAAGGTGTCCCCAATCCCTGCCGTATTTTAATTTTTTTTCTGGGTACTCTAGGCTGGGACTTCTGAAGCCAATCAACACTGCCCCAATGCACAGCAGTATCTGCACGCATAATTTTTTGCCAGCAACAGGTTGACCTGCAGCCTCTTTAAAAACTTCACAAAAGCAACCAATCAAAGCAGAGTCGGCACAGAGCAGAAACACCATAAAAGGGAGGAGGAAGCCCAACACGCCATCCAGCGCACACACACTCAAAAAAAGTTTCAAGGGAAGGTGGGGAAGCAGAATCCTGAATAGCTGTGGAGTTATTTGGAGTAGGAATCATACCTTGGGGCTCCGCTGCAGTCTGAAATTAAAAAATAATGGTCTAAAAATAAGTATGACTAAGGTGACAAAATTAGCCTTTATGAAAAGATAGGATAGCCAGATAGGACTATGAACATGTTTCAATTCTGAAAAACAATCCATATACAGCACATACATGGACCACATCATTACTTTAATTAATACAATTGAATTTTATGTAATAACCATTATGGGCGGCACGGTGGCGCAGTGATTAGCACGTCTGCCTCACAGAAATAAGGACTAGGGTTCAATTCTTGGTCTCGGACGTTTCTGTGTGGAGTTTGCATGTTCTCCCTGTGCTTGCATGGGTTCACTCCAGGTACTCCGGTTTCCTCCCACAGTCCATAAAGATGCACAGTAGGCTAACTGGCTGTTCCAAATCGCCCCCAGGTGTTAGTGTGAGAGTGAATGGTTGTGTGTCCATTAGCCCTGCGATGGCCTGGGGTTGCCCAGAGTTGGTTGAGATGAGCACCAGTTTCCCCACAACCCTAATTAGGATTAAGTGGCTTAGAAAATTAATTAATAAATGATAATTACCATTATGGTAAATTAAGCAATGATTTTAAAATACATTGAGAACTGAACTCCAGTAGAAAAAAATTTAATTAAAGTCAGGCTGTTATAATAAAGGAGAATGATTCACGACTGAAGCTCATGGATTTGGCTTAGGATGAATTAACTCATTCCCTTAAGCAGATTCACTCCACTCCCACAGCGCATGGGAACAAACACAGTCTGTGTGTATAATGACTGAACCAGCGACTCACACAGATCTGTTATGTTTATTGATTCTCATGATGTGTAATTTCAGTACTTAAATGGAATGCATGGGGAAATGAGGTTGGCTTTAATTTTCAGAGACTGAACACACACACACACACACACACACACACACATGCACACACTTTTTTAATCCAACCCCCTTCTCCTTCCTAGAGCCACACTCCTAAAAGAGCCTGATTCAGTACCCTGATATCAAAGGTTAAAGGTCGCTGTTTCCTGACAACAACAGTACGAGAAGAAAACAAGCATGCAGGAAGACTTAATGACCTTACTCATCATCTAACAAGGACAGAGCGGACAGAACAAACCAGAGAGGGAGGGACAGAAAAGGAGAAGAGACTCGTGATTCACCGTGACAGTCGGGTGCACCGTTGTTATGGTGACAACGACAACGCACCCGTTCCCATGATAATGTCTCAGAGCTGTTTTCTACAAATTACAGGGCTGGGCCTTTTCCGGTTTTGGATCTGGAATCATCAACCCCCCTGTTCACTGATTTGAAAACAATGTACTGTATGTCAGGTTCTGTAATTATTTTTGTTCTTTAAATAACCTAATGATGATCTTAATTACTGTGTACAGTTCTTTTACGAGACAGGCAAAAGTCCTTGGGAAACCTCCTGATGGCAGGTGAGTGTATAAGTGCGACAGAAAAGGAGATGACAGTTACATCAGACGTTTATTTAATTATTTTACACTTTTATGTAACCTTGGCACTGAAAGATCAAGAGGTACTAAATGTAATCTCTGGTCAAATAGACATGATTTTTATTAAAAAAAAAAAAGATGGATGTTTGTTACAGGGCAAAAGGAAAACCGTGTTTCAGGATGAAATAAAAGATTTGGAACGGTGGCATAGTGGTTAGCATGTCCGCCTCACAGCAAGACGGGCTCAGGTTCTCTGGCTCAGTGCATTTCTGTTTGGAGTTTGCATGTACTCCCCTTGCTTGCGAGGGTTTCCTCCTGGTACTCCGGTTTCTTCCAACAGTCTAAAAACATGCACAGTATGTGAGTATGAATGGTTGTGTGTGCTGCAATGACCTGTCAAGCTGTCCAGGGTGTACCCCGCCTTCGCCCAGAGTCGGCTGAGATGGGCGCCAGCCTCTCTGTGACCCTAATTAGGATTAAGCAGCTTAGAAAAATGAATGGATGAATGAATGAGGTGCTCTTAAAAAAGAAAGAAAAAACCAACAAGAATTTTGTTCTGGAAACAGAGCCTCATCATTGGCGGGCTTTGATCAAACTAATTAATTCATTCATTTGCTAAACCTCTTAATCCTATTAGCGTCATAGGGACGCTGAAACCTATCTTAGCCGATTCTGTACACCCTGAAGAGCTTGGCATTCACACTTCCATTCACACCTAGGGGCAATTTGGAACAGCTGATTAGCCTTATGTGCATGTCTTTGAACTGTGGGAGGAAACCAGAGTACCCAGAGAAAGCCCACACAAGCACAGAAGAACATGCAAACTCCACACAAAAACACCCACGGGCTCAAACCCAAGCTTGGGACTCAAATCCAGGATCTTCTTATTGTGGGGTGGACGTGATAACCACTACACCACTATGCCGTGCTTGTAATAAATGTATTAAATTTAAAACAGTACGATTCAAATATATTACACTTCAAGTATCTATAATGCAGGCATATTTGAGATTTGCATAACTTAGCAAATAATCATGGGTAAATGTATAGTATATTTAAATTTTTTTTTAATCCTGTAAATAAATCACTCAGCAACTTGCTATCAATCACTGTATAAAGTTGTGAGCTTTCTTAATGGGGTGCAATACATTATTATTAATGAAATGTGCAGTTAAGTGATCTAATGTGAACTTTTCTATTCGATCTATTTTCGATTTGTTTACCAGTTTTCTTACACTAGCCACATCTTCTGCTGAGCGACGTGCCAGGAATGAGATTTCCTATCAGGATGAGAACCTGGAGTGCTAGGAATGAGATTGGGCCCTTTGCTTAATCTCTACTTAATATGAGCGAAGCAGCAGCGCTTTAATCCTTTAGACTCGGGGAGGGCCCAGCATGCTGTGACACACTAGTGTGTCTCTCTACCTAAAAAAGAAAAAAAATACACTACAGGGGTCTAGACATTCCCGCCTAAAGGACCATTTCTTATTATGCCAATATAGAGTAAGCATAGCAAGTCTGAAAGCCCCAGCTTCAGCAGGTGGTAAGTAAATGTCTGGAAACCTAATATATAATTTTGCCTTTGTGACCTTGAAAAGTAGGTCAGTCACTCACACATAAACTCATCCTAGCACTCATAGTAGTAAGCCAGCAGTATGCCCAGGTACCACACCACGCTACATTACAATATCCTTTAATTCAGCTGGAGCCTCTGAATAATCGAAGACGAAGAATTTCCTCAGGGAAAACTGAAAATAGAAAGAAAATGGTGGATGGAAGCATGTGTCCTAAGAAGGCCTTATAGATGTAATACTTTACAGAACTCTTCCCTCCCATATTTACTGTGGGTTCTTTCAAATTCAAATTGGTACGAGGAGCCTAAATTGACTTGTTTTTGTAAACTGAAAGGTCATTTATATTAAAAGCTAACACTATTAATAACAAAGTCAAAGGATAAGCGGTGTAAGATAGCGGTGGTGTACCTCTAAGTTGTGTGCTTCTTTACTTATTAGCATATTCATAAAATGTACTACAGGGACAGCTGGGTTATATGAACGTGACCACCATTTGTACATAGTAAGTATTTGATTGAAGCTTAAGACTTAAAATATAATCTAATTAAACTTAAAACGCAAAACGTCAAGGTCAAGGAACAAAAAGCAGGTACATATCTCTCTCTCTCTGTCTCTCTCTCCCCCTTTCTCCTGGAGTCATAAAAGTAGAAATGACTGCATAAGTCATACACTTTGAGTCATTGCCACAAAAGAATTTCACCCAGGGCCATTCACACAGTTCAGAGCCGGAGGAGGCTAAGAGATACGCATTAAGGGACTACATCAAAAGTTCAATTAACAATAAAACTTGCTACAAGGCCACCTACTGAGTTCATTCCACTTCCTGCTAGCTTTCTCCTTCACTATAATTATCTCTCCTCCTCCTCTAATGATCTCTAACCTTTATCTGTGTGACATTTCGCCTTCTCACTGACACCCGTCAGATGCCTTTCCTCTACATGTTCTCATCTGTCTTTCTCATTCTTTGTTTTATTCCTCTCTGTTCTTCATTTAGCAGGAGAGGCTTGACCCTGAGGCAATTGCAGAATGACGTTGTCACCCTTGTCACGAGATGCACTCAGGTCTGAAGTTTAGAGCAAGCTGTAACTCAAGTAAAGTCAAATAAAAGTGCAGTATCCAGCCAAAGGTGTACTCAAACGTTTAAAAAAAATTGCTACTTTTAAAATATTTTTGACGGGTTGTTGGGAGGCTGGAGCCTATCTCAGCCGACTCTGGGTGACGGCAGGGTACACCCTGGACAGCTCACCAGATCACTGCAGGGTGGCACACACATCCATTCATACTCCCTCACTAAGGGTCAATTTGGAACAGCCAGTTTGTAGCCTACCGCACATATCTTTGGACTGTTGGAGGAAACCAGAGTACCCGGAGGACACCCACAGAAGAACGGGAAGAACATGCAAACTACACAATAAAATGCCCAAGCCTGGGAATCAAACCCAAGACCTGCTTGCTGTGAGGCGGACGTGCTGAACACTTTGCCACTGTTCTGCCCATTGGTTGAACTGATAAAAAAAATAAAAACATTAAAGAATTGTTTTTTCATTTAAAACCCATAGTGATATTTCACCTAAAATTATCAAATAATCTGTTCTCATTTGAAAGGTAATAACATGAATAATGCTCTGTAGCTTGCTAATAAATTAATCAGTGGTAAACTATCATGCTGTTAATTTGTAGCAATAATTTGACCTGCTGCTTGGAAGAAAAAATGTAAAGAAGGATAACAGAATACAGCCAGTTATGTTAGCAAAATAGAAAACCTTCAGGACACTTTTTTAAATTGCATGATGGGAGAAGCGTCTTTTCTACAATTTTTTTAAGTTTATGTCAGCATATTAAAAATTATTATTTTTAAGGCTAATAATTGTTTTAGTATAAACTACATGGAAATATAAGAAAAGCAAACAAAATTTAAATTTTTTCATTTTTAAAGTAGGCGGCATGGTGGCGCAGTAATTAGCACATCCGCTCACAGCGAGAAGGTCCTGGGTTCGATTCCTGGCTCGGGGTGTTTCTGTGTGGAGTTTGCATGTTCTCTCTGTGCATGCATGGGTTTCCTCCAGGTACTCCGGTTTCCTCTCACAGTCCAAATTGTCCAAGGTTCCAAATCGCCCCTAGGTGTGAGAGTGAGTGTGAGTGGTTGTGTGTGTATGCCGGCCCTGCAATGGCCTAGCAATTTTTTCAGGGTGTAAACCGCCTATGCCCCGAGTCGGCTGAGATGGGCGCCAGCCTCCCCGTGACCCTAATAAGGATTAAGCGGCTTAGAAGTTGAATGAATGGATGAATGAATTGTTTTAGCATATACTAGATGGAAACATGAAAAAGCAAACTAAATGGCAAAACTAAATTTAACTTTTTTCATATTTAAAGAGTAACAGTGTTTTTTTTAACGCTGTGTAGCTTTCTCCATGTTTTGGGGCTATGTTTTTTATTATCCATATTAACATTATCAAAATTTAAAATGAAAAATAAGTATGAATGAAGAAAAATCCTGTTTTAGTAAGTTTTACTGTGTTTACAAACACTTTCATGTAGCACTGTTAACTTTAGTGTTTATATGTGTACACTAATCAAATGATAACAAACGCCATTAGCTACACAGAGCTATAAGCTAAGTCACAACGCAGATCCCATGACTTGCCTCAGTTTCAAGGTTAAAATATGTAAATATAACCTATGGATATTTCAGTTTGTTTTTTATCATTTTTTCTGCACTATACCACCACAACTCCGTAAAGGATTTAAAGAGCCACCATTACACAGCTCTTAGGCTCTGTGCCTGCCCACGCTGGGAGCTCATCTGCATCCGTCATGCTACATAAATACATAAATAAATAAAACAAATTTCACGAATATATATATATATATATATATATATATATATATATATATATATATAAGTTAGGTGGAAGCACGAATACAATTACGCACCCCAGGCTCAATATTCCCTGTCAACCTTTGATGCATGACTGTTAATTATCCTAAGATAGTGAACCAATCAAACTGCACCTTTCCCATGAAGCGTATGCTAAACATTGTTATACATAATTAGATTGTTTAGCAATCTAGAGAAGGCTATGGCAGAGAATTTGGCATGATATTTCATAAGATTTCTGAAAGTTGATAAACTTGATTAGATTAAATGATTGCTTGATAAACTGAACCTATTTAACAGAGAAGTGATGTGCAGTGATTGGCTGGATAAGAGATAAAGAAGCCTATGTGATTTGTATTATTAAGGTCTTAATGAAAACAAATGATTAAATGTACATTTTTCTGAATAAAGCAATCAAGTAAGAGAAGATCAGTTTATTATCACCAACCTAAAGTATAAATGTGCCAACATATCATTTAAGCATATCAATAAAGTACAATTACTGAAGTGCTGTGTTTTCTAGATTGGGTGTGCTAATTAGGCTAAATAGGATAAATTAGGAGGGTCCAGTGAAGTCCGACTGTCGTGTCCACATCGATGGAAGTAACAGAGCATAGAAGCAGCTCTAGCCAGGATTTTAGAGAAAGAGAGAAAAAAAGGCAATTACTGTTACCGTTCCAACATGGAAACTCCGATGGGGGGTTGTATCAAGCCCACTAAAAATAGCCAGATCTCAAATTCAGGTTAGAGCAAGAGACCCTGTGAGCTCACAGTAACCAGGTATCATGACTACAAGCGCCAAAAACAGTGAGACTGTCGGAACCTTGGCACAGACCTGGAATACTGTAGGGATGGCTAATAGACTGATGCCACTATCAGCAGGATAGGAAAATAAGCCAGCCCATGCTTCTCAGTCATAATAGTGCATGCGCAAGCCTCATCGTAATTATGCAGGAGCAGTACAGTACGTATATGACACATTTATGCATGGCCAAGGAAATTGCATATAAATAATGCATTTAGCCCAAAGCATCTGTAGGCTTAACAATCACATTCTGTTCGTTACATGGCACTGATCCATTAATTCATGTAAAGTTATTTGATTTTTTTGCAATGGTACTGTAAAATGTATTAAAAAACCCAAGATTTTTAATCTTGAATATTAGGAATAGATCCACCAAAGCAGGTCCTGATGGCAAGTTTTAGTAAGTGGGGGGGTGTGACTTAAAGATGAAGGGAATGTAGTGATGATTAAAAATCTACAACATATACTCTAAACAAAAACAAAGAAACTGGTCAGTGTAAATTATTAAAAAGGGCATGTCCAAACTGTAAATGGACACAGAGGGGTTAGCTCTGTCATGTATATATCCTGCCACACGTGCATATATTTGTCCAAGGAAAAAACACATGTTGACTTGAGCAACTGCTGAGCAGCGGTTGTTGCGGAATCTTCATACGCTGAATCCTTGAAACATTTTTTTCATTTATTTTTTCATTTAAAAATAAATGAAACCCAAACTTATAAAAGATTGCATGCATAGCTTCTGTCTGTTTCTATTAAAACAGGTATCATAAACCCTTTTTTCAGGTACAACATAAAAACCCAGCAATAATTCCCCACAAGGGGGCAACAAGGCAATGCGAAAAGTCAGCTGAAACACCTTGATCACATGATCACCTAGTGTTCAGAACTATATTTGTATATTTAATACTTGGCGCAGTATTCTTTTCTTTACTATGTACGAGTGGACATGATCACGTGATCATGATCATGTGATCAAGGTGCATGATTTGTATTTGTGCTTATTTTTATTGTCTTTAGAAGTACACTCTGATTTGTTAGTTTAATATCTGTATATTGTTATTATTGCCATTAACTTAGCGTTTATGAACTGGGGGATTCACATCCTATTCTCCTGATTTCATACTATAATAAGAGTGAAACCACAGTCTTGGCTAATGCAAACTATCAAACAGATTTTAGCAAATTGCAACTGTAAGGAAAAACCACCAGATGATGAAATTATGCAAATGTTCATGTGTAACATGAGACTTTGAAAGGCTTACCTTTTATGAAAATTCATGGAAATTAACTAAACGCATTTTAGCGCATCATTATGATGCAGGCTACCTGCATGCCAAATTAGAAAGCAATCCACTTAGCATTTTTTTTTGTACAATCACAATAACGAGAAAGGGCATAGACAACAGAGCCGGCGCACTTTTAGCACATGAATCCATATGACTCCTCACATTTGCATGTAAGAGCTAATTACCACTGATGTTAATTAATGCAAAGTAAAAAATAAATAAATAAAAGAAAGAATGGAAAATACTTTGTTTGAGCAAGAAAATGTCCAATATATTTTAAAAGTGAGAATGGTGTCACTTTTCTATGCACAGAAAAGCACAGAGAGAAAATATGAATTGTAATGTTTCATAGTCTATTTAAAATGTATTTACCCACAGTGATACCTTCTTGAGACTGATATTTCACCCAGAAGTGTAAGTCACGTTGGAACCTGACAACCATTCAGGCAGAAAAATGTATTATTAATGCACTTTCAATGTAGTTAGGTTAAATCTATCCAATATATAATACTCCTACTGGCCATTTGAATAACAACAGCTGTACTCAAAGAGCGACCAGACTGAAAGTCTCTAGTAAATCAAAAAAGCACTCTTTACAATCATGGTGAGCACAAAGCATCGCAGAACACAAATCACAAAACCATGATGCAGATCAGGTTCAACTGCTGCCAGCCAGAAATAAGAGTCTGAGGCTACAGTGGGTACAAGTTTCCAGAGATTACACAGCTCCGCATCAAACCTTGCCTGTTTAGCCACAGCTCTAAAATGTGTTAATAAGTACCTATTATGTTTACTTTATTTAATTTTCCGATCCAATTGAACCTTTATTAGAGTCATGCGGAGGCTGGAGCACATCTCAGCTGACTGCAGGGGAAGGTGTGATATACCCTGAACAGTTTGCTAGACCATTACAGAGTCAACACAGATACACAAACATTCACACACAGATTCACACCTATGGGCAGCTGAGAATATCCAATTAGCCTAATGTGCCTGTCTCTGGACTGTGGGAGAAAACCTGAGCACCCGAGGAAACCCATGCAAGTGCTTTTTGTTGTTTTTGAGTTGAGAATGCAAACCACTACACCACCATGCCGCCACAGAAAGCTAAATATGTGCGTGTAATATCATTTTTTGGGCACATACAGTATGTTTATACTAATTTCATATTAATTTTCTATTCTAAAGGCCACAAGAGTGATCCAGCTAAAAGATTTACATGGATCCATGGATCATCCATAACATTAAAATCCCGTGTCTAATGTTGTGTAGGTCAATGCAATAAGATAATCAATGTTATTCACATCACCTGGCAGTGGTTGGAATGTTATGGCTGATATTATGATGTTTGATACTTTCATTATCCTTGGCACTTATACTATTTACTGTGAATCTGTACCCATTCCCAGCTGACTCTGGGAGAAAGGTAGCGTACACCCTGAACAGGTCATCAGTCCATTAAAGGGTCAACACTGACACAAAGTATCATTCACACTTACATTCACACCTGGAGGCAATTCAGAACAGCCAATTAGCCTAATGTGCATGCCTTTGGACTGTGGGGAAAAAACAGAAGCACCCAGAGGAAACCACGGAAGGATGGGGTAAACATGCAAAACTGTCCTTGATCAATTTGTAGAATTTCCTACAATCTGACTTATTTCTTATACTTATATCGGTATTTCTTAACCCCCCCAAAAATGATTATTTTGGAATTGCTACCAACCATGTATGAGATCAAATTGGACTGAGCAAAATTAACTGAGCAAAGTCGGTAATGTAGGTACTCTGGGAAATTGAAGGGCAGACTGGCTGAGTTTTGAAAAGGCCACAGAGGAAATGGCACAGGAAGAGATTATGACATGGTGGTCACACCATGTGTGTGCCTGGCATGAACTATAGCTCAGGTTGGACAGAACTGGCTGGATTTGCTAGCTGAGATAAGCCTTATGTCTCCTTGAACAAATAATTTAAAATAAATGAATAATTGAATTTAAATATTGACCCATTTCTGGTGCTTTTTGCCATGATGTTTGGTATGTATACTGGCAAGGGAACTAATGGTGTGTTCCAAGCAAAATGTCTTGATTGTATGATTTGGATGTAGGAACAGGATCCTTAAATTTTCAAATTTTTGACGTTAAGAGAATACTGTGGCTGAGCACATGGGAAATATTAATGCTAAGTATATTATATTAATATAATATTATATTAATAATGATGGCCATTCATTTATATGCCGAAGGGTCGAGGAGACACACACACATACACCACCATTCAAACTCATAACACTTCATGCTCACACTCAAATCTAGGGGCAATTTTGAACAGCAAATTAGCCTAATGTGCATGTCTTTGGATTTGGGAAGAAATTGGAGTACCGGTACATGGAGGAAACCCATGCAAGCACACAAAGAACATGCAAACCCCACATAGAAATGCCCTTGCCGAGCCCAAGTCTCAAACCCAGGACCTTCTTACTGAAAGGTGGATCGGATAATCACTACACCACCATGCCAGTATAATGCTATATGGTATGTATTTTACAGCGGTGTTCCTGCACCAAGCCAGATAGGCACGCAACATCACTTCGGTGGTTGTCTTGTGTGCCTGCTTGAGTTGCTGCTGATTGGCCTATTCAATCATTCATTCATTCATTCATTCATTCATTCATTCATTCATTCATTCATTTGCCAAACCCATTCACACTCACAACTTGGGGCAGTTTGGAACAGCCAATTAGCCAAATGTGTTTGGACTGTGTGAGAAAACCAGGGAAGGAAACCACGCAAGCACAGGGAGAACCTGCAGACTTCTCACAGAAACGCCAAGCCCGAAACTTGAACCTAGTTGCTTGCTGTGAAATACACAGTACTATGCTGCCTTCGTTGGCTCTTATGTATCGCTGATTTCCATCAAGAAAGGCAGCAATAAAAAACATAAACAAAACATACATTATAATGAAACTGAAACCCAAAAAGCAAAACCCTTACACTCAGACTTGCACAGAATAAAAACACAATGTAACTCAGGTAGATAGACAAACTTTTTCAAGCAGAACAACACCAAACATTAATGGAAACACATGAGCTTGAACAGGAACTCGTTAAAAGGATAATTAGATGAACTAACAAGATGTTAGAAAGTCTGTTGAAAGGAAAACCCTTTCCTGTTTTTACTCAAGACCATAGTAGGGAAAATTTATTTATTTTTTCCAGGGCTAAAGTTTCAGTTTCTGATTTAGCCCTTGAGGGGCCATGCTAATCTTATACCACCAATCACGAACACCTATCAATAGTGATAATTAACAAGAGCTGCTTTTATGCAGTGTGTAAATTTATATATTTCAAAGAAAAGTAAAGGAAAATGGAAGCAATCTATTAAGAAAAAAAATTTTCACTGATGTGTGAAAAGACTTTGTAAGAAAAGACTTTTTAGCAAAAAAACCCAATTCAAACAGTGCAGCTTTATTGAGAATCATCAACACTCTGTCACAACTCATGAACACAACAGTGGGTTATTATCATAAAATCATCTTGTTATGAAATCTTGTAAGCACTAGTTGAACACAGCATGAATTTATGATGAATTACGTGAGTACAGAAGCACGATGCTGTATTGCAAGAAAAACAAATTGAAATCAGCATTTTGCGTGTATGAAAAAAACAACTTATTATTACAAGAGACGTGTCTTGTTAGTACAGGAAAGCATCCTGTGATGCTGATGGATATTTTTTCTTTCTTGCTTGGCAGCTTCCATACTGTTTCTCAGCCGGACTGCTAAGACACTGACAGAGACAGAGCGACACACAGCCTTGAGAAACGTCCGAGATAATTACATATTGCTTAAACTAAGTTAAACTCTTAATTACAGAAGTAGACTGAATGTGACAAGTAGAATTCCCACTTGAGTCAAGCAAAATCATGCTCCATTAACGGAGCGTTCCAAGAGATTGACAGCAAGCAGTTGGTAGCAATTCGAGGGATGGGAAATTGCTCAACATTGAAAATCATCCAAATGTAAAACCCATTTGTTAGCCAGCATATTTCAAGCTTGGACAGAGTTTTCTATAATAAATTCATTGCCAGTAAAAAGATACAGTACTGAGTTGTGACTATGACTATTAAACCAGCAGACAAATGAGGTATTCGCGTGTAGACGTGTTATCTGTGATAATGTCATCAAATGATTCATTTTGCCTGTTTAGCCCCCTCTTCTCCCATGTGTCATTCAATCTCAGCATCCACTCCTCAGTTCTGTGCTCAACCCATACAGGTCACTCATCTGGGCAATTCAAAGTCACCATTTTGAAGGAATCTTGCACTTCATGGCCCGTTGACTAATTGGAAGTGGCAGACATTTCTCCTGGGGAGCCACTAAGACTTTTAGTGCTTCTGAACACATCATCCCTTCTGGATCCTGCTGTCATGTTTGTTTTATTTATTTATTTATTTATTTATTTATTTATTCACTCCAGGCTAGAACAATGAACTGAGACTCAAAATTCGCAATCAACAGACCAAAAATTTTCTTTAGAATTAAAAGACAAAAAAGTTAAGAAACAGGCCAGCTGTCCAGGGTGTACCCCACCAGGGTATAGTTACATAATACACTGCAATGGTATAATCTGATTGGTTCCCTACCTTAGGATGATTAACAAAGATTCACCAAAGG
>JAOUQZ010000032.1:6488660-6500528 GCA_028564935.1 Neosilurus hyrtlii
ACACACACACACACACACACACACATATATATATATATATATATATATATATATATATAAATGTGTCCCTCCTGTAATGCACATGAAGTTGATAAGTGTAATTTTAATGTTTAATATCCTTGCTTATGTATATATTTAAAAATTTGTCCACAGTTAACGTGATCTATGGGCAGATTTATTGTACAGAACAATATAGAGCACCGCTCTGTGCTCTAAATGTTAACTGTCCAATCTTGTTTATTTTGGTTGTTAATAGCAAGACTTTTATCAGATGGAGCTTTTGGTACCATGTAGAGAATATAACTTTTATACTTTATTGTCTTTATTCAGATATTTGATATAGAAGTAATTCAAAAGTAACTTAAAGTAATTAATAATTCAAATGAATTACTTTTTTAAAGTATACATTTTTTAAACTATATGAAAAAATTAATCTTGCATGTACTGAAACTGAACTGTACTGAAAGCAGCATAGCCACAGTAAAATCCCGAGTGTTAATTTCACTTGGGTCTAATTAGACATATATAAACACTGTAAGGTGATTTAATACTATTTGTGTGGATTCAACACTAGGGATTTTGCTGTGCAGAGAAATATGCATGAGATCGATGTCCTTCACCTGACCAAAAATATCACTGATAACTTGGTTAAATATGTGCAAGGATAAAAAGGGCAACTCTGTATGCATATTCCACATTACCAAAATTACCATGTTTTTTTCGCTTAGTGTACGTCCACAGCTCCTCACCAGACCTGCACTTCCATCAGTTTGGAATACAAAGCTAGTGCTCAGACCTGGGTGAAGCTTTTCTTGAGTAACCGATTTGCTTCTTGATGAAAATAAACAAGCTTTTCAGTTTTTATCACTGGGATGTGGTATGAAAATGAATAGGGGAATGGGACAATGCTGGTTTCGGCAGAGTCTCGGGGCTTCAATAGGACCAGGTGTTGTTTATGGACTGATTTTTGTAGAAGCTACTTCTTTGCCAACATGCTTTTGCAAGCAGCATTTTACATTTTGGGTGCATGTGTTGTCATGCATATCGATGTGCCAATGAGTCAATGCTTAATATTAAATTTTATTAGTCCTTAAAGTTAAAACCAGCCTGAATGACTTGCATGTCAATATTTATACTCAATGTGTGATGCTAAATTGTGCCACAATTTGTTCCTTGTTCTATTTTTTCATCAGCATGCTAGTCTACGTTTAGTTATCAGTTTCCTACAACGATGTTTGACTACCTGCTAAAGGCACTGTGGATGCCTCTAGCTTCATCTTTAATTGAAGATAATGATGCGGCAGTGCTTTAGACCTTTAGTCTATTCAGCTCTCTTACCTCCATACCTGCATAGTCTGCTCAAACAGATCGAATCGGCTTTCATGTTAACACTCCACTAATACTCAACTATTGAATCAACACTACTTAATAACAACACAGTGCATTTCCTGTCAGAACCCCGAGCTGTCTTTGACATTAGAGCTCTCATTTATACAACAATAAATCTTGAAAAATATTTTCTTTCGTGGTTAACAGCAATATCTGACCATCATTCCTTAGATTTAAGAACAGTGATATTTTTTTCTCCCTATAAACTCCAGTGAAACAGCACTAGCAATAGCAATGTTTCTCTATGGTATCTTTATGGCAGACCACATCTATCTTCTCATCTTTTTGTGCATCACAAATACTCACTCACTTTTTTACCAAACAGTTTAATCCTCCTTTTAGGGTTGCAGGAAGGCTAACACCTATCTCAGCCAACACTGGGCAAAGGAAGGGTATACCCTGAACACTTCGCCAGACTATACATCACAAATATTTCAATATAAACATATTGTCTTATGATTCAGGGTGTAATCATGGGTGATGACATGGATGATGTGGTCGTATACGTAAAACACTAATTATGAACCAAAGTAACAATATAAAAAATATAAAATCTCATCTTGTTCTATATTCTTATATCAAACTGTGTGTTTTATTACTTTTTCAACTGTATTATTTCTGTAATGTGAAAAAATGCATCCGTATTCCTAGTGGAGCTATTTAAGACAGAAGTCTAGTCGCAGGCTAGTAGGCGGCGGCTTGTCTGATTCACTGACAGTGAATAATGATGTAAGAGACACGAGTTGTTCCCTCAGCTACAACTACACTGACTGTCATCTCTCCTGAGAGTAAAGCTAAGCAGATACTCTGAATATACACCAGCAATCAGTCAACACAGCAATAACAGCATGACTTGGTCTGTAAATCCACGCACATAGACTAGCCGGTGAGCACTGTGAGGGTCATGTTGTATTACTTTTCCAGTGCATTCAATACCATCAGGCCGACCATCCTGGGTGAGAAGCTGACAGTGATGCAGCTCGATGCCTCTCTTGTGTCCTGAATCGTGTATTACCTCCATAGAAGACCAGCAGCACTGCGTGTCGGACACAGTGGGCGGCAACACCGGAGCACCACAAGAGACCGTCCTTTCCTCTCTCCTCTTCACCCTCTACACACTTGACTTCAGCTACTGCACAGAGACCCAACATCTATAGAAGTAGATGGAATACTTGCAGATGTGGACTCCTTCATCACATGGTATGAGCAGAATCATCTGCAGCTTAATGTGACAAAAACTAAGGAACTTATTGTGGATTTTAGGAGATCCAAAACACCAGCGGCCCCTGTTTCAATCCAGGGCGTCAAGGTGGAAGTGGTGATGGATTACAAACACCTTGGAGTTTATATTGACAATAAACTGGGCTGGGTTAAGAACACTACTGAACTTAACAAAAAGGGCCAGAGCCGTCTCTATTTTTTGAGGCGGCTAAGGTCGTTTAACATCTGCCGAACACTGCTCAGGATGTTTTATGAGTCTGTTGTGGCCAGCACCATCCTGTATGCTGTTTCATGCTCCGGCAGCAGGCTGAGGGTTGCAGATGCAAACAGACTGAACAGACTGATCCACAAGGCCAGTAACGTGGGGATGGATCTGGACTCTCTGACGGTAGTGTCGGAAAGCAAATGTTGTCCAAAATAAAGAGAATATTGAAAAATACCTCCCACCCGCTTCACAACAAACAGGAGCACGTTCAGTGAGAGACTGATACCACGGAAAGGAAATCATTCCAACCTGTGGCCAATAAACTGTACAACTCCTCCATATAACAACAATATTTATACATTTGAATTTTGCACTACATTTACATTCTACTGTTTATCATACTGAAAATACTGTACATATTACTCACAGGATTCATTCTCTATCTGTTTATATAGATATTAGTAACTTCTAATTTTAGACTAAATATGTTTTAGATTAAATATGTTTCTTCGTACCATGTAAATACTTAATATTACTCACTCACTCATTTGCCGAGCCGCTTAATCCTACTAGGGCCATGAGAAGGCTGGTGCCTATCTCAGCCAACATTGGGCAGAGGTGGGGGACATCCTGAACAGCTCGCCAGAGCTATTCGCATTCTCATTCACACCTAGTGTCAATTTGGAACAGCCAATTAACCTCATGTGCATTTCTATGGACTGTGGGAGGAAACCAAAGTACCTGGAAGAAACCCACGCAATCATAGGGAGGACA
Source organism: Neosilurus hyrtlii (assembly GCA_028564935.1). Taxonomy (NCBI): domain Eukaryota; kingdom Metazoa; phylum Chordata; class Actinopteri; order Siluriformes; family Plotosidae; genus Neosilurus; species Neosilurus hyrtlii. The sequence goes on from JAOUQZ010000032.1 coordinate 6,492,250, forward strand.
TGTTACTTCAACGTGCCACCCTTATTTAACATTATGCTAAACAAAACTGTTTAATATGACTGGAATATTCATTCGGAATTAGTTGACATTTTTGGTAGCATGTATATTTTTTATGCCATATGATATCTATAGTACCCTCAATAATTATTGGCCCCAATTGTAAATTTTAGTAAAAACATTTTCACCTTTTGGTGAACTAAATTCATCTCACATGAAAAAGGAGGATCAACCTTTATCCACAGCATTTATACATCTGAGCCGTTGAGGGTTATGGGCCTTGCTCAATGGTACCAGGCATGAACCCCCAACCTCCTGATCAGTAAACCAGAGCCTTATCCAGTGAGCCATCACTGCTCCCATTAAAGTTTGATATTACCATTAACTACATCAAATATATTACTTAAAGACAGGAGTATCTTTTATTATCTCAAACCCAAAGCAAAATAAAACTGTATTAAACTAAAATGGGAAATGTCTGCTTTCAGTCCAGCTCTCAAGGTTTCCCTGCAAACTTCTTTTGTTTTGAAGCATCTCATTAATTCAGAACAACAGGGCAAAATTAGCAAAAAGAATTTAATTCAAAATAGTCAGTTAATTCAGAAAAAAGAGCTGATGTTTTTATAACTAATTATTGATGTTTTGTGGCTGGCAATTCAGGTGTGCTTGTAAAAACTAACATAATCATCACTGCAAAGTATATTTCAGAACCCAAAACATGGTTGCTTCTGCCAGAAGGTTTAAACTTGGCCATGGATAAGAGCATTTAACAAGATGACATCTCACAAACCGGAAAGTTACAAAGATGGAAAAAAGCCTAAAAGCAATATTAGGTCGATCCGAAAATCCTCAGAATATATGAAAATTACACCTTTATGAATGTGTATGTATCATAAAGCCATATAAAACACAAATATAAAATAAAATGTTTTATTTTTCCTTCCTTCCCAGCTTGAAACCATGCTGGCTTAACAACCAAATCTCCACAGGACGAAGAATTAGATAGTCTCATTCAACTTACCAACAAACAAACTGCCTAAGGCGTGGTGCTGAACCCCCATGGCAAAGTAAGAGTGAAAAATGAAATGAAATAAACCCTAACAGCAAGCATTGCCGGAGGAACTTACAAGCTCGGGGTGTGCTAATTAACCTGTCTCCAGCAGTGTATATCATTTCGGTAATTGTTGTAATGGCAGAAACATGCACACTGATTTGAACACATGCATCCACAATGCCCTCCTCTAAAGTTGACTCTGACAGAAGCTCGGTCTTAATTATTGTTTTTATAGACAGCACAGATCATCACCACAGATAGGCTGTTTATATTCACTCTTCTCTTGCCTGATGATGGATAATGCACCATGGACAGCTTGTTTGTATTAACAATAATGATGTGGCATAGCTTTATTATAATAACCTAATCATTCTGCAGCACACATGCCGAGGAGGGGGGATGGGGGTTTGGCGTCGTTATGGGTGCAAGAGCACCTGTTCCCTTTTGCCCAGTGATATCTGCAGTGTCCTTTTTGTAAGTTTTTTATGTAGTGGATTCTACTCATTTCAGCCAAGAAGAGGAATTTTAGAAGTTAACAATGGGCACAGTCTCACCAAAAGTGGAAGATATGGTCATCTGCTGTTAATAGTTCAACATGCTAAGATGCTATTCTGATCACTCACTCTCACTCAATTGCCGAACCGCTTAATCCTATAAGTGTCGCAGGGAGGCTGCAGCCTATCTTAGCCGACACTGTGTAAAGGCAGGGTATACCCTGAACAGCTCGCCAGACCATCGCACAGCAACACGCACAAACAAAACCAATCACACCTACGGGCAATTTGGAACAGCCAATTAACCTAATGTGCATGTCTTTGGGAGGACAAGACATGCTTGCATTTGGGAGGAAACCTGCAGCACTGGTTAGTACCCAGGGGAAACTCCACACAGAAATGCCCTCGCCGAGCTTGGGACTCGAACCCAAAACCTACTTGCAGGGAGGCAGACATTCTAACCCCTACGCCACCTTGCTACCCATGTTTGTGGAGTGGTTAATTGCGTGGGTAACTGCCATTGTCAGTAAACTCTAGCGACTGTTGTGAGTCCCAGAGGATCATTAGTTTCTGAAGATCATCATTAGAAGCTCATCAGTTTCTTAAGCACTCATGCTAGCCCTTCTGTCACCATGTTCTAAGTCTCTTAAGTCATTCATCTTTTCCATTCTGCTCATGACTGTATTACTGTATGCATTGTGCTGCTCCCACGTGATTGGATAATAGAAAAAATTACATAAATGTCTGGGTGTATTAAGTGTCCCGGTCATAATGTATGTGATATGTAATAGTATATATGTTACATATAATTAGGGCTGACTTTATGCAGATTGTCACACTATATTTATGACATCACACTTTATTGGGATATGGTTCAGAAGTGGATGTATAACCTAAAAGCATTCTGAATTTGTACCTGCAATGAGGAGAGGCTCAGTTAGCTTTAACCTTCCATTGAATTGCATGCATGTTTATTTGACATTAAATAAATTTACATGTGAACTGCTCGAACCCTATATATGACCATATTTATTACTAGAGAAACCCAGCCCTCTATGAGTGGATCCATAATCTCGTAATTCACTTTATGGATGCTTGAAAAGAAAAAACAAACCCCAAAACATCAGAAGCCTTTAATATTTGGATAAGACACTCTTGAGGGTATGTGGAAAGCAGTACTCTTAAAACGTCTCAGTTCTTAACAGTTACCAAAACTGGCTGCACTCGAAAAAAGGTCACTCAAAACTAGAAAGTGAGCCAGAAGAATTTTTGGCCAGCAGCTACCACAGACAGTAATACAGCTACCTTTCACTTTGCTTAGTAATAAATCATCTAAATTGTGAATTTTGCTATGTAATAAGCAAACAGTCATCAAGAGACTCCATAGGAAGTGCGGCCCCAGTATGGATTCACTGCTCTCCATTCAAACTTTATGGCATGGCTCCAACCACTTGTTTTTTTTTTCACTGCTAATGGTACTGCATATGTGTTGATCACTAAAATGTGTTCAACTGCTTTTGCAGTATCTTAGCGTTTCTTGCTAGATAGTCCTTAGAAGCATTAATTTTGCATTTCCTTGCTGTACTATGACTTTTTACTAGTTCATTTTACTTAATTGCCGAACCACTTTATCCTTATGGGGTCGCACAGAGGCTGGTGTCTGTCTCAGCTGACACTGGATGAAGGCTAACCACCACCATGCCCACTTTTTATTCCTTTTATTTAAATACACTAGCCTGCATAATTTGGTAAATGTTAGTCTAATCATATAACATGGTGTTGTTGGTTAAGTTCTGTTAATATCCTGGTTCTTTAAAAACTCATTCTTATTCTGATAATTTAGCATTATGCTGTATTTCATATTTTCTTGTCCTTGTCCTGTGTGCCCCTTTTTAACTTACCTAAAGGTCTGTCTATGGCTCTATATGAGAAAAAGTTCCAGGCAAAGCTGTGTATCATTTACACATTAATATCTTAGAAAATTCTGAAAAGTGCTAAAACAATGAGATATCACTAAACATAAGCACATACTAAATGCAAGAATTTTCAAAATAGCACTATAGTGCCCCAGATTGTTTTGAGTTTAATGCCTAGCAATGCCAACAGAGCAAATTAAATGTTCAATGTCTCCCAATAGTAACACAGATGCTAATTTTTGCTGGTAAAGATATACAAATGGGTTGTTTTGCCAAAAAAGGAACCCACAGGTTTCTGAACATGAATAATAAAAAATTATAGTTTACTGAAACAACTCAGGGTTTGATAAAATGGATGCTTAAATCCAACAATAGTAATATGGCTAACAACTAAGTGCTGCTGGTTAGCAAGGCATCAGGGGATGTGTTTAAATAATATTCAACCACTTGATGTCTCAAACCATTCTTCATACAAAAACGTGGCTTTGGTATTTATTTGTTGAACCAACACAATTATAATGTGATAAAAATATATCACATGAAAGTTATGCAAAATGTAAATTATTAAAGAAATTAGAATTCTCTTCCCATCTCCTAAAACATACTTGACAACTCTTCAGGTCTGAGGGATATTTTTAATTTGTATTATTTATTTATTTTATTTATTTTATTATTTTATTTATTTTTTGAAATTAGAGAACACTTTAAAGTTAATCTTAATAAAATCTGTGTGTTAAACTCTGTTCCCTGTACACGTATTATTCCCTGTACGCTAATTATTCCTGTATTTTTATTATTCCCTGAATGATAATTATTCCTGCATTGTTTTCTATGCTAATTATTCCTGCATTTTAATCCCTCTATGCATATTCTATGTGAGCCCTTAAATTGATCAGCTTTATTTTCTGTACATCATTCAGACAGAATTTCAACAGATTTATTTTTTGCAAGTAGTTTTAATCACATTAGAGATTTCCAACTATTCTGCTGGAGGACATCACACCTACCTTTACATTAATAATCTAATGGATTTCCGGAAATGTGCTGAAAAATTCGTTTATTCATTTATTTGCCGGAGCGCATATTCCTACAAGGGGGACAGGGAGACTGGAACCGTTCTCTGCCAACTCTGGGCAAAGACGGGGTACACCCTGAAAAGCTCACCAGTCCATCACTAGGTAACACACACACAACCATTCATACTCACACCAAGAAGCAGTCTAGAACAGTCAGTTAGCTCAATGTGCATGTCTTTGGCCTGTGGAAGGAAACCAGAGTAGAAACTCCACACAGAAATGCCCTTCCTGAGCCCGGGACTAGAACCCAGGACCTTCTTGCTCTGAGATGGATGTGCTAACCACTACCCCACAGTGCCTCCTGCTAATAAACTGTAAAATAAATTATGAGGTTAAAAAAAGAAGTGACTTTTCACTTTATGTGTATATGATCTCTGTGATATTCTCCATGGTATTGATGTTACTGCCAGAAGGGCTGGGTTTGAGTATTTCAAAATCTGACATCTAAGGACGGCCCTGTGATGGTCTGGCAAGCTGTCCATGGTGTATCCCACCCTCGCCCAGAGTCAGCCGAGATAGGCACCAGCCTCCCCGCGACATTAATTAGGATTAAGCGGCTTAGAAAATGAATGAATGAATGAATGATCTCTCAAGACTTTCCCACAGAACAGTCACCAGTGTTTACAGATGTTCAGTTCTGTTAGTAGGAACTACATGTTAATAAGATGTTTCTTAAGTTTATTCTCACCAATATTGGATCATATTGATAAGAATAAGTAAACACACAGCAGTATATAGTAATGATGAATTCTCCTTTTTGAGAAAAAAAGCCAATATTTATTGTGGCCACCTTTTACTTTGATTACAACATTTAACCTTTCAGGCATAGTGTTCACATATTTTTAAATTTCTTCACTCACTAATCCATTCCATATGGTTTGAAGTACATTCATGCTATGCAAAAGTCCAATTTTCAGTGTTTTGTTTATTAGCCATACTTTTACCTCAATATACTTGTCAGAATGAGTTTTTGGTTCTCATTGCCTACAATAGCATTGTTCAATACATTTTCACCAAAAATTAAAAAGAAATAAACTTCTTTTTATTAGGAGCCCTTTTAGACAAAAGTGGTGGTGTATAACCTTTACTACACACTACTGTATACACACACACACACACACTGATCAGTCATAACATAACACCACCTGACTGCAATGCACTAGTGTGTGTTCTGACACCTTTCTATCACAGCCAGCAGTTTGTGCTACAGTAGCTCTTCTGTGGGATCAGACCTCTACTGACCTTCACTGTCTATGCACACGAATATACCTTGAGCACCCATGACACTATTTCAGTTCACTGGTTGCCTTCCTTAGATCACCTGTGTACTAGGAACACCCCACAAGACCTGTTGTTTTGGAGCCAATTTTGAAATTTGCATCAAGATTTTTTTCAACTCCACATGCAAGAGAATATTCTGTGGCTTAAATACATATATTGCGCGAACTTGGCAAGAAAGTCGCAGGACAATTTACGAATAATTTGTGACTGGTTTGCAGATGTTTGGCGAAATAAATGCAAATCTCCTGCCGGAAATCAGTCGCGTTTTATTCGCTTTTCGTTGTCAAACCAATCGCCTTTTTTTTTTTGCTTGTTATACGTGTGAACAAAATGCGAATAAAATATGAATGATGACAAAATACACAGAATATGGCTTATGCCAGCAAGTCTTAAACTTTTCTCAAACTTTCCGCATGAAAGTTTGTTGTTTTTTTTTTGGAAACAAAAACCGAATAATTCGTAAAATGCAAAATGACAACTTTCCGACCTTCTCACGACATGTGTAGACTGTTTGAGAAGTGTTTGAGGCTACTCCGTGTTAGAGGCTCGTTTTGCAACATTCACAGAAACATTGCGTATCGCGAATGTTGGGAATGTTTGAGAATGAAAAGCAATAGCCATGAATTGCCATTAGCATCAGTCACTTTTTTATCGCACTTCTAGTGTGATCACCCCCCTTAGATTATTATGCTCGCTTATTTTTCCTGCTTCCAACACATTAACTTCAAGAACTGACTGACTGTTCACTTTCTTCCTAATACATTATGTGCAACCGTAATAAGATAATCAGTGTTACGCACGTTAGTTGTCAGTAGTCATAATGTTATCATAATGTTAGCTGATAAGTGTGTATGTGTCCCTCTTATTTTTTTTAACACCTAACACCTGAGATGAACCTTACTTGTACTCACACTCACACACTCACACACACACACACACACACACACACACACACACACACACACCGCAGTGTGCTCCGCTTGGAGCTGGTGTGAAGAATCATGACTGAGCCATGCTAATGAAATCACTCCTTTGTACACAGAGAGTCCCTTTTTTTCTCGGAAGGCCATGGCAGCGCCAGTGCCGGAGCCGTATCCATGGCAACTGACGAGAGGGTAAACTTACAGTGTATTTACCGATTCTCACTGGGTTAATACTTCATTTTGCTTATTTTAACCTTTGCTTTTCATGAAACAAAACCAATCGCTCCTCATTTGTTTCTTTTTGTTTCTTGTTTTTCCTTTTAAACACACATAAGTATTATTTTAGACTTTGTCAGCACTATAGAGGTGATTATTATTCATCAAGGTCATTGATGCTCTGCTGACACAGTGGTCAGAACATGATGTAAAAACGAATAAAATTCTATTGTGAGCATGGAGCATAGACATTTCTCCAATAAGCACTGAAGTATGAAAAATAAAAAAACAACAGATCATTATATACTTTGGAAGATGCGTTTAAAGTCACTGCACTTCCATGCCAAAAAAACAGAGATGTGCTAACATGTAAACTATGTGAGTTCTCTGCAGACAACAAAAATGCAGAAGAAGAAAAAAGAAACTTCTCCAAAGATAACACCCAAGGACTATTTTTGGCTAAGAACAAAGAAAAAGAAAAAGTAATGGACTCCTACCTTGGGTCAGTGTCCCTGTGAGGAACCTGTAAAAGAAGCGGGCCACTTTGGTCAGCTGCCGCTTACACCTCTTCCTGCAGTGGCTCATTATGGGTCAGCTGGCTCTCTCACACACTCGACTGTCTGCTCCTGCACTCCTGCTCCTTCTTTTCCTTCTCTCTCTCTCTTTCTCCCTCTCTCCCTTTTTCTTCAGACCTGCCTCCACCTGTGGGGTGCGATCTGTCATTCACACACAGCCTCCTCCCTTCCTGCTCTGAAGGTTCAGCCTCCTGCTCCAGGAGGAAAAAAGCAACGTACACTCTTACTGTATTACTCCTCAATCCTTCTACTACTAAGATAACACGGCTGTGCTTTCCTTTTTTCCTTTCCCTCCGTTTTTAGTCCACTTATTTCTGTTGGAACATCCAGGGGACAGAAAAAAAAAGAAGAAACTGTCACATTGACCTCGAGGGAGCTCAGGCAGAGGAGGCTGGAGAAAGTGTGTGTGTGTGTATGTGTGTGTGTGTGTGTGTGTGTGTGAGAGAGAGAGATAGAGAGAGAGAGTCCTCCAAATTTGCCTCTCAAACAGACTACAGTCGTAAGTTCACCTTAGAAGGACAGGAAAACCAAGCACAAGGTCCCACTTCGAAACCTCCTCCTTTCTTCTCGGGTTTCTCGGGTTATTCTGAAGCCGCTCCTTCGTCCCTTTTTCTATTAAATAGATATTAAAAGGCCAGAAGTGTTAGCCTAAACGCTAAAACAACTTGCTGTCTTTTCACACACACACACACACACACACACACACACACACACACACACACACACACACACACACACACACACACA
>JAOUQZ010000032.1:6529667-6541882 GCA_028564935.1 Neosilurus hyrtlii
GGAGTGTGTGTTGGTCAGGAGTTGGTCGTGCTGCTGCTCCGGTTCTTTTAGCTCCGGGTGATGGCGTAAGATGTGGGCTCGAGGATTTGAAGTGTTCTTGAAATACTTGACTTTTATTTTGCACACCGCATGTGTCATGTCAAGCTCCTTTTTACCCAAAAAATTAAAAATCCAAAGTGCCAGCATTTGCCTCTTGCGAAGACAGCACTGGCTGTATTTATTTTTCCTCATCCATGTCAATGCTGGGCTAAAAGCTAGTTCTGTACCCGGCTCTCACGGGAACAATTCACGACGGAGGCTGTGTCTGGACAAACGGTACACATTGTGAGTAAGGTTGGAATGTTCGAAAAAACGTGTTCTTAAAAATCGATTCTTGAAAATTTGAATCGATTCAGAATGCTAATAAATAAGAATCGCGATTCAGACATTTTCCGGCACCCCTAATGAACAATGTTAGGTTTTTGCCACATTTGTTCAGTTCCTGTTATTACTTACATTATAATAGCTATAAACAGATATTTTCCCTCTGTTTTCTCTCTGCAGCAAATCCCTCCACCCTGAAGGCTTACCTGAGGCAGGAAACATTCCCAACTTTCCCTCTGACAATTACAAAATGCCAACTGACAGAATTCACACATTTTAAAAAATCTTTTTGTGGCATGTCCACCATACAAGTTTCTGTATAAAAATGGTGAAGTATTACACAGTGCATGCTAATATGCTGTTCATCCAAAAAAAGTTATTTTTTTAAATATTTTCATAGAGTGCATTAAGCATTGATCACAGCATGTAATATTTATGGCATTGTTGCTCCATGTTGGGCTCAGTAACATTAATGTGACAGTAAAATGAATGATGAATTGATGACCTGTATGTACTGAATGAGCTGGTTATCACATCAATGGACGTTTTCTTACCGGATGGCACGGATGTAAAATAGGGACTCATATAATGAAAGAGTGGTTCAGGGAACATGAGGAATCATTTTCAATCAGCGTGTGGACCAGGCAATCAGCCTAATGTGTATATCTTTGGGCTGTGGAAGGAAACCAAAGTACCCAGAGGAAACGTCACACAAGTATGGGGAAAACATGCAAACTCAATATAGAAACGTCTTCACCGAGGCAGGAACTCGAACCCAAGACGTTCTAACCACTATGCAACCATGGCGCAGAGAAATATTCTATCTATGCTGTTGAATTCTTGAATTTGATGATGACCTTTCTGGAAGCAGATGTTTATTTAAAATTTAAGTAGTTTCTTTCTGTATGTCTTTAAGACATTATGACTTATGACTCCTGCAGCTTCTCAGAAACCAACCACATGACACACTGCATAGATACATTAACATTTATATAATGCAATGTTTATTTTTTTGTCGTCACAAAATTTGTTTTCTTAAATAAATTTCATAGAATTGCCATTGGTTATTACTCTTTTCCCAAACTTTTTCCTGTTTGAAGGCATTGATCAACTTCAATAACTTCAATGTTAGGGACAGAGGCAGTGTGAAGAAATGAGAAGACACAACATTAATTTTTGGATCTCAGGAGGATATTGACAATATTGACAATATATTCTCATGCACTGGTCAATAATTAAGTTACTCAAGGTTTACAGACATGTTAAGATGCAAGCTTTCATAGTGTGCTACAGTTCGCTAATTATTGTTTATAATTTTTGAATCATTAAATGTAAAGGTAATTTCAAAGATTGGTTAGAAATCCAATAAGACACCCTTTATGTTAATATTTCACTGTAAACTTACTCAAGGACTATTACAGCCAGTATTTTAGGCCTGAAATCAAAATTAGCAAAGCACAGCTGCATATATGGAACAGCTGCTGTTCTGCAAATGGTTTGTAAAGAGAAGGAGGAGAACATGTCACTTCCTCTGGCACAGCATGACAGTGCACCTCTGGAGCAAGATTATCTTCCTGCTGTGAATGAAGAGTGAGACACTTATGTGGAAAGTGTTAGCATTACCAACAGTACCAAGGGTGGCGGATTTAAGTCCCTTACAGAGATTTTCTGCACTTTTATAAGTGCATATTAAATATATAGTACACACTCACCACCCACTTTATTAGAAACATCTGCACATCCATGGAGTTATCCAACCAGTCAATCATGTGTAGTAATATGATGCAAAAACAACTATGTTGATACTGGTTGAGAGCGTTTTGAGAATGGGGAGAAAAATAATGTGATCTCCGGTTGCACTCTAGAGCCTAAAACATCAGTGTGGTACAGTACAGTCTCAAATGTACCTTTTCTATTCCCACACTGCTTAATTTTATTATGATATATTTGTTCATGCAAGAGGTTTTACTGTTTCACTTCTTACATCCTGAACAACAGAAGCTAAATTTATCTTCTAATTCTACCCACTTTCAGTATAGTGCCTCATATTCGGTATACTTGCCATAAAACCCACCTACACATACAGTAAAAGTGCAAAAGTTTTAGGCACATGCAAAATAAAAAAATAAAAATACTGCAAAGATGCCTTATATGAAAAAAATAAACAATTAAATTAAATGTTTTTACATAAATCTATAAAGCACATTAAACAATAATAAATGAAACAAAGTCAATATTTGGTGTAATGACCCTTAGCTTGAAAAATTAATTGGTCTCACTTCAAGTTTGTACAGTTTTACAAGCTGTAAGTTCTTTGAAAACCAGCTGCAGTTGTCCTGAAGATTCTGACACACTTGCTTTTTTTATTTGGATGCAAAACCCAGCAGCCCTTTTCTCAGAAAAGTGAACTCTTTTAAACATGCTGCTTTTTTCTGTCATTTAATTTTGAACTGAGTGTAATCTGAATAGCTGTAGCAATAGTGGTTATAGTAGAGGTACTAGTAAATGTAGTAGTGGTTGAAGTATTTACATCATTAGTATTGGTATTAATTGAAGTAGTAGCAATATTAGTGGTAGTAATATTAGTAATAGTGGCGTATGTAGTAGTAGAAATGCAAATGCAGTAGTAGTAGTGGTAGAGGTAGTTATAGTGATAAATGTAGTAGTAGCCGTAGTAGTAGTGGTAGTAGTAATAATAGTGATAAATGCAGTAGTAGTAGAAGTAGTGGTAGTGGTAGTAGTCATGTCATGTAATTTTCTGAACCTTTTAATCCTAATTAGGGTCGCAGGGATGCTGGCGCCCATCTCAGCCAAGTCTGGGTGAGGGCAGAGTACACCCCGGACAGCTCACCAGGCCATCACAGGGCAGAAACATGCTGACAGCTATGCAGCCTACTCTTGACGAAAATCAACAATGGTTCTTTTACATGCCAGCATTTGATAACCCAGTTAGCTGCACTGGGGGGACAGCAGTGAAAACCCGTTGATAGTGGGGCTTGAGCCCCCAACCTTGGGATCAGTAATCCAGCACCTTACCACCAGGCCACCACTGCCCCGTTAGTGGTAGTAGTAATAGTGATAAATGTAGTAGTAGTAGTGGTAGTAGAATATTCTTGGAATTATTGCAATGATCTCACCTACACTACTCAAGTAACCATTTGGAACTAGGAATTGGAATCTTACATTAAATACATAGACAAAGTGAATAATCCAAACAGTAAAACTTTTTAGTGTGGGTATAAGAAATGTAAACATTTTTGGAACACTGCTCAACCAATCAAACTAGTGGACCAGCACTAACGGCTGTACAACTTGCAAACTTATTTTTAATAAAAACTCACTACATAAAGCAGGCAAACCGAGTGTAACCATTATTAAACAAAACAATGTTTCAATCATAATAATGAATGCAGTGATATTACCATTCAGATTACATTCAGACATTTATCGGTCTAGGTCACACAGGGCTTGTTGAAAACCTAATATAAATGCCCTTTAAAAAGTGTTTCGCTCTACATCAGGCATGATAGGGAAGCCTCAAATTCATGCTTGAGTGCAAAACTTTTCTTGTTTTACACTCCAAGTCTGTTTGCTTTTTCATTAGTACATTTATATGGAAAACAAAAGTCCAAGAAAATCATGAAAGCTCAATTTTTATGCGCTGCACACTTTATTGAAAAATCATAATCTACAAAGATATTATATCTGGCCAGCATGTACGTGCGTAGCATAAGAGCAAATTACCCTTACTGTGTTCTTATATTCAATTACATCCTCATGTAAAGCAGTGTAAGTGTGGTACATTTCAAGCAGAAACAGAGGAGGTAACAGGGGAAAGTAATTAATTACTGAACAAGAGTTTTGAATCAGCTTTGCTGAGATGGGACATGGTTTTGGTAGCACTAAGGCAATATTTTTTTCATGTTTCATTATTACTTAAAAAGTCAAAACACTAAAATAGAATAGGCAGAAACTTAATTTTACCTCTTTCGAACTGACTGAAGGTCTAACCTACCAAAAAAGATTCAAAGTGAGTGTCAATTCATTGTGACTAGCTCATTAATATATGCGATAACATACAACTGATTCATCCAAAGATGCATACACACAAGAGGATGCCATTTACTGTGACACTGGAACGAGTGACAATATAAAGTCAGTGAATACTAGCAAAATAAAGTGTTGACAGGCAAAAGTGACACAAAGTGGGCTGGTACAGAGCTTAATAAAGCCCAACTTTCAGGCAACATGGTTAGAGCGACTACCAAAGTCTCCGAAATGATGGCATTAACTAACAGATGCTGCCAAAACTTCCCCTTACAGTTTACCATAAGTTAACAGCATCCACAGGTTTGATTCCAAAATGGAAAGGCAGTTCAACCACTTGTATCTAGAACTGTGCAAACTGGATAGAGAAAATAACCTAAACCATGATGCCTGGGTCTGCGTATCCATGATCACTGGCATCCTCCACATTCATATTCATTTATTTTGAACCATAAGTAAGGTTAAATTTTTCTGTTAACTGACTAACCCATGCAAAGGTTTCTGTTAGTTGTTTCTGTTTCCCCCATTGAATAAGTTGTGATGTAGTTAAATTCTGACAGATTATTAAATTAATTGAAGTGTTAAACTAAACACACAACTCTGACAGTGATCAACCCTATATCTCTGACTGTGCTCATGCAAAGGATAAAAACATGGCAGGCCATATTACATTGATTTGAACCTGAATCTGCTAGGTATTCTCTGGAGTAGTGTTAGAAATCGTTAACGCGCAGTTCACTTGAGTATTGGTGGTTAGGTCAAGCGAGTTATGGTGGTTGAAATGGTCTTAACACCACGACAGCCATCAATAACAATAATAATAAAAAAAAGTCATCCACGCCCACTTTAATCCTATAAAAACACAGACCAATCACTGCCTCATGCTCTGCCAGAAAATGTCCAATCAAAGAATCCTTTGTTTGTCTGCCAAGTGTGACCCTGCTATACATGAACCAGTAGTTACAACGGAACTTGTGTGTATGGAGGGGGTATGGCTTTGGAAGGGCCAGTGAGGGCCAGGGATGGTTTAATTAGAGCCCTAAAGAGATGCTACTTTCACATTTTGCAAGCTTTAAAGATTACCAATCCCAGCTTTAAGCATCCATTTGGTGTGACTTTTAGTGCACTCAGTAAAACTTCAGAGACCCAGAACCATGAACAAATCCATCTGCCTGGAGGGGGGAGCAGGAGATGATGGCAACGAAAGGAGAGTAATATCAGAGACACACACCACTTGTGTACAGCTACACAGAATGTACCGAGTGTCATCCACGAAACGATCAAAACGACTGAGCAAAAAAGTGCTTTCTCTACTGGTGACAAACTTAAAAAAGCCTGAAATTGTGTCTGCTGGAACTGTAGGTACACGAACAGACTGATGATGAAAACATCACTCTATATATTAATACTCATATTATTAATTAAATAATATGGCTGTTCAAGTGCAAGAAAAGTGGTATTTCTAAGTTTTTAGACCGCACTTGTTATCTTTCTAGCCAATGTATCTGACGGAACACTACCCCAAATATAAATAAATAAATGTATAAATAAATGAATAATTAAATGAATAAGCAAATAAAGCAGATTACCTTTTTTGAGGATTTCCCCCTCGTTTTATTTACCTAATTTAGTGGTATCTAATTCCCACCTGTCACATATGATCATCATCAACCAGGGAGAGGTCTAAGCATACACATACACATGCCCCCTCTGAGAAATGCAGTGCTGTCCCCTGAATATTTACAAAACTGTGGCGCATGCATATGCAGGAGCGGCCGAACATATTATGTGACTCAGTCTGGCAAAATGAGTCACAGTGACCAAAAATTCAAAATTGAGTTAACCATACAATTTAAAAGAGGAGACTCTAAGCTTTTAAATGGTATGGCTAACTCAATTTTGAATTTTTGGTCACTGTGACTCATTTTGCCAGACTGGGTCACATTTTTGCTGTGAGTGACAGGAAGGCGATCATATGCCATTCCTACCTTCTGTGAGGGTTCTGCCGATTAGCTCCCATGGACTCCCAGACTCCCAGTACAGCTTTTACAAAGAAGGGTATTTTTAAAAATACACGTTTTTGGTACCGATACTGTAGGTCAATTAATAGATGATGATGTCAAACTGAGTAGGTCATGTGACACATTCATAGGACAACTTGACAAAGAGACATGCAGACAGAGACAAGGAAGCATTGCTAAGTGGTCTCCCCATTAAACAGAACATCCCAAAAATAATTTGAGACATCACAGATCATTTTATAGAGGCTATGAAAAGAAAATATGTGTGTGTGTGTTCATACACATAGGCTATTCTGTTCATTTTTTATAATGTCAGCTAGTAGAATCTCATTTTCTGAACTGCTTTATCGTATATTAGAGGTGATATATTAGAGAAGAAGACTGGAGTCCATCCCAGCTGACTACAGGCAAAGGTGGGGTACACCTTGAACAGCTCACCAGACCATCACTGGGCCAACAAAGACACAACCATTCTCACTCACAGGAGGAATCGACAATATCCAAATATCCCAATATGCATGTCTTTGTACTGTCAAAGTACAAGACCATGCAAACTCTGCACACTGAGACGCCCTCACAGGGCACAGGACCTTCTTGCTGTGAGGCACAAGTGTTAACCTCCACGCCTCTGTGCTGCCCTGTTACCTAGTAGATTTTAAGAGAAATTTATTAATTAGCCATTTTTGGTATCCTTGAATATAGTAAAGGTGCAATTAATAAAAGCAGACTAGAAGCTTTCTTCTTCATTTCATCTGAAAGATAATTGACGAACAATAGCTGTTTTTCAATTATCCAGCATTTGCTGATAGCAATGACCTGCTCATGTTAAGTTGTAAAGCTGTTGCATGACATTGCTTCTATAGTACTGAGAAGATGCTGTAGTTCCTCCTCTTGACATTTTCACAGCACATGATCACTGCCATTCAGCCAGCATGGTCGCAGACTGAGACATGGTACCAGTGTCAGTATCAATGCCCCCATAATAAATACAGATACTTATAAAACTTTGTAGACCAAATCCTTCCCACTTGGGACGTGTGTCCATCCTCTTTTCACTTGGATGTACTTACTCATTTGCACACAGTAACCTTCATGGGCAGCGTGTGAGTTTGGGGGCTATTGATGTGGTCCCTAATGTCAAAACCATAATTAGCCCTGCAAACAGGACACTCATACCAAACAGCTCACATCAGAGTGTCGCGCCTGAGAATACATTAGCTCTGTTCAGCTGGTTAGTTTGCACCTCAAAGGGAAATGTAGGACAAGCACATTACTAAACAATGATGCAGTCTTGTCTGGCTTCTGGGGAAATAGGAATATATATACGTTAAATAAGGGATGGAGGTGGTCACTATTTATATTCCAAAACGCTAAATGCTAAACTATTCTTGGAAAACCATGGCAAGATATGTCTAAACATCCAGCTATACAGAGGAATTTGTGCTTTAGCCACACAACAATATTTATATAACACTATGCATTGAATCGTGGGAGGAACCACGCATATTTTTACCATTCAGGCATCAAAACTCTTTACCCCTGTAGCAGTGGCAGCTGATGGTCTGTCAAACAGGTGGAACACATTTCAGGCCTGCACCATAAAATTTAACACTTATTGCACTTTTGTTTAAATGTTATTTATGTGAAAACCCTTATGTATGCACTGTGAAATGTAGTTACATCACCAAAACCCAGTTTTGACCCAATACCCTGCAATGGATTTGTTTAAATTTAATTTCATTTGGAGGCAGCTGTGGCCCAATGATTCGCGAAGCAAATTTGGGACCAAAAGGTTGTTGGTTCAATTCCCGAACCAACAGAAAAAATGTTTGGCTGTGATGGGAGTGAGCAACACCTTCATGGCTGAAGTGCCATTAAGTAAGGTACCTAACCCTAAACTACTCACCGAGTACATTGTGCTGCTCCAAGTGCTCACTGTATGCAGAGTCAAATTTTCCTTGTCTATCAAAATCAAATCAAAATATTAGCAATTATTTTTTACTTTATCTGAGTATTTTCATTTAGTCAGCTCACCTTGTAATAACAGGAAAGTTAAAAGATGGTTATGTTCCCTGACAACCAAATAGGTTGTGGGTATTGATCTGCCCTGCTGTTTAATTTTGAGTCTTTTTACTGTTTAATTCTAAGTTTCTCGCAATGGCTGTCATCGTGTACAGCTAGCTAGCAAGTTTTACTAAACGAGCAAACTTTTCTTACCAAAAACAAGGAGGATATAGGCAAATTAAAATAGAATGTGGTACCGGCAGTAAAAACAGATGACAAGCAGCAGCTACTTGCTAAAAATCTGTGTACATCTGAACTTCGATTCCACTGTCAAAATCAAAAAGAGGTCAAGCCAGTTTGACAGTTCTTCCACTCATCATGCAGTAGCTCAACTTACTGACTCGCGACCCAACTTAGAGACGCTCAATTTCCCAAAATAAATGCTCGCCAACAAACTTTGCTGCGCTGGAAGTAAAGTATATTGCTGCAGGACTCCAGTAAAGCTTCTGAGTGAACTTTAGACAAGCTACTTGAAATTATTGCTAATTCAGAAGGATCTAGCCATTAAGTTGTACATGTTCTAGCACTCACTCTGTTATATTAATGTAAATACAACCGCACATATTTGAGGAAATGTGAATAGGATTGTATTTGTAGATATTTATGACTTCCAATCAGCTGAACTATTAACAGGTCATCAATCTTTCAATGATGACATTAATAGATGACATTAATAGTGTTCTTTAGAAAAGCCTGTATTATGTTAATCTTTCTTGAACTAGCATTGTTTTAGTTTACTGTACAGATCTGGAAAACATACTTTCCCTTGTCTAAATCAAGGCTCTATGCTCTGACAATTCCTATTTAACAGATGCTCGCAAAAAATAAATTAATAAAATCTTGCTAGGATCTGTGAGGAGTGCCTTAGCAAAAAAAGACTGAGGGGACTCACTTGAACTAATTTAAAAGGATAACAAGTGAAATGACAAAAATGAGCTCATGTTTCACAAGAAACCATGTTTACTAGATTAATGCACTGGAAAGGCTCTCTGGTTAAACACAAATTAGCAATTAGTTCTGCAACTGGGTTTACACGGAAAAATAAGCCCCAACCCAAGGGAGTCCACTTAATGTCCACTTAGTCTGGGGGACACCAAGGAGAAGCAGCGAGGAGCAGATTATCTTACAGATTTATCTTGGTTTCAGTTTTTCACATTACAAACATTTTATTATTCCATATCCAGAGTAGGTATATGCTAATCTTTTGTTTTATTTAGTACAAGTTTGATCAAATCCACTGGCAATTCCTACTACTGTGATCCCAAGTTAAGGCAGGATCATGCAATCAGGAGGAGGCTGGAGCCAACCCTGGGCAAAGACAGGGTACACCCTGTACAGCTCTCCATCCATTGCAGGGTCAACAAACACAACCATTCACACTCACAGGGGCAATTTGGAATAGCCAATTAGTCCTAATATGCATATCATTGGACTTTTGAAGAAAACTGGAATACCCAGAGGGAACACACAAGTATGGGGATTATGGAGAACATGCAAACACCATACAGAAACACCCTCATGAGCCCAGGAAGTGCTGTGAGGCAGACGTGCTAACCACTTCATTACTGTGCCGCTCCTGTGCCGCCCAGTGTTCATTTATTTCCTGTAAAAATGCTTTAAAGAACCATAATTTCTTTATTCAATTAATAAGATAAATCAAAATCTTTGTTCTTCTAAGACTTGGGTGCCTTAACCTGTCCACATCTACATTATTTTGAATTAACTAAATGAGTGTTTTTCTATAGGACCAAATCACAAGACGCACAGCAGATTCCTTTTCCATATATGTAAAGGGACCTGACCTCGGGTTTGTGCATGATTTCTGTGGGACCTAGGGAAATCTGCTCTAGGTACTTCACTCTGGTAAATGCATACTATGGTCAACTAAGGTGATGTGTTCAGTGCCTGGGCAAGTTTAAGGCAACCGATTTCCTTTACATTTATCAGTGTTATAAAGCCTATCACAAAATGTATGATTTGAGAGAGTTTGTTTTAGTAATCTAATTAACATAAATTTAAATAATACTGAATCTACAGCCAGCACCGCTATGCAAATAAAACTGAACTGAATTGAATTGAATTTTGCAGTACACGTAGAATGGGTTGCCAGTCCATCACAGAGCACCACATGCACACACTCCCATTCACACCTTAGGGGAATTCGTGGTCACCAATAGATTTTAAGATACTAAACTAATTTCATTAGGAAATTACTAAGTTTACAAGAAAATATTGTGGGTGGGTAAAAGTGAGTACAACTAGCCAAATATTACTGGTAGCTGTGGTAAAAAAAACTGCCTCATGCCATGTCTAGAGCCACCATTGTAGCACATTTAAAATGACTGTTTTGAGTTGTTTATTAAAGACATGTGTAATACCTTAAACTTCTTAAAGTGGAAGGTTTAAGACTTTTGCATCTTTTGAGGTCTAACTATTCAGGTAACATAACTATGGAAACAGTAAACCCTAATATAAACTTGTTATTTGCCTTGCAGCAGGCATTACTGATTGAGCCATAGGAATGTAATCATCACCAGTTTGATTTGAGAATTAAATAATGCTTAAGTGCACTGCTTGACCAACAAACAACCAGCAATTAGATTTATACAAAATAAATTAGTACGTGGCTTTGTTTATGTAATTACTGCAGTGATTGACGTGTTTCTTTTTAACACGAATGATGCAATGAGTAGCTTCTCATTTTATTAACAACCTTGTGAAAAGATGTATCCTGCAGTCATGAAAAAAAGATGAGATGAAGATTACTTTGTCTGTTTGAATTTTGAACAAACAAATAAATAACCAAACAATACTTTGTACGAGTTATTAGAATTGGGATACTTTCAGATGCATTATTAAAACCTGGAAGGATGGATTAAACCATCAACCTCACAGAAAGAAATGTAAAAAAAAATGTAATCATATTTGACTGATTGTGACAGAGCTCACTTAAATACTTGTGTTAACCCTATTGAAAGTCTTCAGAATGTGCTGGAGAAGACTTTACAGAGTGGTTCGTCTCCCTGAACATTAATACAAGACTTGGTGAAAAGTTACCTAATAAAACCTCCCACATTTCAATGGATAATGAAAAAATAATTGATAAAGATAATTAAATTATTATTTGCCCACATAAAATTTTATTCAATATAGTTTTTAATCATTATGGTCTAAAGATAATCATCCTCCAAATAGTGGCCATTATTATCTATGCACGTTTGAAGGTGAATTTTGAAGGCTGCCATGGCTCATGTGGGGTGGAACAGAAGTTATTTCCTGCTCCACCTGATGAGTATACACTCGTGATTTAAGGAAGCCCCACAAAAAGAAATCACAAGTGAGGTGTATTTTTGCAAAAGTTTTTGCAAAAGACACTTAACCTTAGCAACTGTTAGTAGTGTTATCAACGATTAGTGACTATTTGCCACTGTTTTGCCAAAGTTTGTGAACATTTGGGGGCTTTTGCCAACTCCTGGGAAAATACCAGGTGAATGTCAGGCGAATCTTAAAATTAAACTACCCTTACACCTATTGATGGACCCAACCCTATAAGGTTGAGCAAACCCTCCCGAGAGTTGTGTTCACTACTTTAGCGACCCGTGTTACTGTTTACGGAAAAATTAATTTGCAACATGTTCAAAATTGGGCGGCACGGTGGCGCAGTGGTTAGCACGTCCGCCTCACAGCAAGAAGGTCCTGGGTTCGATTCCCAGCTCGGGT
>JAOUQZ010000032.1:6558950-6579525 GCA_028564935.1 Neosilurus hyrtlii
CACACACACACACACACACACACACACACACACACACACACACACACACACACACACACACACACACACACATGGGACTAATATATTATTCAGAATGTTCTAATCTAACTCAGGTAAGCAGACAAAACCTTCATTGAGCGAAACAACATGGAACATTAGCGGAAACACGAAACATAAACGCATGAAACGAATAATTAAACCAACAATACATGGACGCAAATACACATGAACACGAAAATCAGCTAGTGAACACTGGTAAACAGAAAACTCAGTGTAAACCTTTCCTGCTTTCAATCCCGAACGGAATTAGGAAAAACACAAGAAAGACTTATTTATGTATTCTGCCAGGTATGAAAGTGACTCAGCCCTTACAGAAGTCACGGTACTTTTATAACCCCAGCTCCGGACACGTATTAATGGATATATCTATCAGGAGCTCCGCTTTAACGCAGTGCTTATATTATTATTTGTGTCTGCCTAATGCTTTAAACTGCAGCAAAGCCATTATTCACTTTAGTGGTACATAAAGAAAAATAAATATTTTTCCTTTATGGGTGTGTATGTGTGTGTGTGTGTGTGTGTGTGTGTGTGTGTGTGTGTGTGTGTGTGTGTGTCCTCCAAGAAGTGTGTTCTGCTTTGCTGTGCTGTTACCTGGTGAAGTAATCGATGACCCATGCTTCAGGGAAGTCCACTGCAAGTTAGTGTTTCTTGAATTGTAATGCAAAAAGGCAAAAGGTGCTGTGAATATCAACAAGACCTACATGGCTCCACACCACTTCGAGAACACAGCTTATCATCAGGCTGTACACTGCCCTTAAACACAACCCAGCAATGTCCTTCGCCTCACAGCTACAAAAATGCCACACACACAAAAAAATAATAATCTGTTTGGTTAACTTCCTGCAGTTATGTTGAGCTGCTTTCTCACTGCAATAGAGTTTTAAGATTTAAATCACTTCACACACAAATGCTTTTCCTCTGCACGCTACTTTTACCTCACTAAAAATCAAATACCACCAAGATGGACAACATGCCAGCGTTCAAATAGGCACAATACATTACAGTTTATTCTATCACAGTAGGGTTAAATTGTTTTTACTGATTGCTCGGAAGGTTTTGTAACAGTAGTTCCAGCCGTAAAATGTATCATTCATTAATATTAATGTACTCATTCTAATACTTTATTGTTATTTTAGTTCATCTCAGGGATTTGTACAGTGGCCTGTCCACATAATCTAAGACTAATAAAACGGTGATTTTGTTCACACAGAGGCTCTTACAGGGTGATTTTCATTAATAACAAATATAATTTTCAATATTATTTGCTGTACAAATATAATATCAATAAAATTTTTATTATTATTTATACCTCACTGTTTATATATTACTTAATAATAATCGGAAAAAAATTAACATTGTCTCATATCAAACTGCTTTCATATACGCAACCAGATACACCTCCCCAATAACCAATCAGCTTCTACCTGACATCTCATGTTTACCCATAATCTTTTCTGTTTTTGAAGTAGCATTTGGCCTTGCAAATGCTTTAATATTTTTTTTTCTACACACTTTTTTATTTAAGCAGATATTAAGAGAAAAAATTTACTTTTAAGGAAATTAATCCCAAACTTTAAATTAAAGCTTGCATGCAGAATTTGTTTCGAATAAGGCACGCTGCCCTGCATACTGGGGGGGTGACACTGTAATGCGAAAAGTAGCAAAAAGTCACGTTTTCTTTTGTAATACAGAACTAATTTGCCTACGAATACATGGCGTGGTATTCTTTTCTTTCATATGTATGTATTCATATGCTTGTTTGATGTTGGAAGCGTGTATGATTTGTATCTGTGCCTAGTTTTATTTTATTCAAAAAATCATTCGTATGTATCTGATTTGTTAGTTTAATACCTGTATACTGTTATTTTTGTCATTATCTTGTTTTATATAATCTGGTAATTCCCATCCTATTGTGGTAATTTCTCACTCTCAAGGAGTGAAATAGTAGTATTTCCAAACGGGCTAATTCAAACTATTAAATGAATTTAAGCACGTTGCAACTTCGAAACTTTTTTATTATAATTAAATACCAGCTGATCATGAAAATATGCATATTTTCATTTGTAACAAAAGACTTTGGAAGGCTTGCCTTTTATTTTACTTAAAGTATTTTTTTACTAATGGTATTTTTAATGAAGTAACTATTTTTGATACCATGCCACCACCAAAATTAGGTTATTTCTTTAAAAAGAGAAAGAGCATGAAATAGCAAGCAGCAATTGTGAACTTGAGCTAAAGCAAGAGTTGAATGAGGCATCTCCAACGACCAGAAACAGCAGCAGCTCAACTTCTACATACTGTTTTCACCATGCAGTCCATGACTTTGCACAGCGGAAAGCTTAAAAATGGATTTGTGATCTAAGAGAGCTTGTTCTATTTATCCTTTTAATTATTCAACCATCACACTTGTGTTTTGTGTTTCCTAGGATTAGGACTATGAGTGTAGTAATAACAATGAGGTATATCTCTGATATAATAACTTCTGAGGTGAAACAAAAAATTTTTGCCAGTAGCTTTTGACCCAGGAAGTGCTAATAGATTTTATATGTCATTAATAATATACTGTATATTAGATTCTATGCATATGTTCTTACTGTTTCCTTTAACCAGTGGCCACTCACTAATTTGCTGAAATGCTAAATCCTATGAGGGACTCTAATTATGGTGTTAACTGTGCAGTATATTTAAAACTGCATGCACTTAAATACATTTTACGTTTGCTGTTGATTTTATGACTGTGTGTTTTGGTTAAGTGGAATGGACTGGGGTGCCATCTTGACCATCATTCAGTGGGGCCTGGTGTTGGCTTGTTAATCCCCGAATATCACTAACTGGTCTCACAGATGTTAATAATAATAAATCTAATGTATGAATAGCTGGAATGTCATCCACTAATAAATTGAACAGTGTATTTGTAAACAAATTTCCATAGTACAAGTGAAATAACACACTTTAAACTATGCAGTTGTAAAAAATTATTTCGCTTCAACTTGTCATACTGCCACACCCCAGTGTGGATTATTTTGTATAACCATACAGTCAGGCTGTTGATCGAGCATTAAACTGACTGTGTACGTACAATAGAAATAACAATTAGTGATCAAAAACTATTGGTCAATGGTGTTTTTAATATCATGTCATGTAACCATCACGTAATGACTGCACCCTCCCCAAAGTTTTGAAATTGTCTGAAAGTGTATCGCTATTGAGATAAGACTTTTTGAATGGAAACCCAATATCACCACAGGGTAGCATGATGCCAGTACACTGGATAGGTTCACTTCCATAAGCACGTTATACGCGCCAGAAATGTCAAGAGCTTCTTTACTGTGATTGGGTTAAAAGCCTTTAAATGCAAATGAGTAATGCATTGCGCAGGAGTAATATTTTTTATTTTGTCAGCTAAAAAAATTAAAATACCAACTGCATATGGCACAGAGAATTCTGTTTACATTGTTAAAAGGGTATTTTATTTTATTAAAAGTGTATTTTATTTTTCAAAAGTGCCTTTTAGAGTAAAACATTACTCAGACATTTATTCCCATTACCACGGATATATGCCAGCATGTAAAATATCACCACAGTGTTCCCACATATACATGTACGGACGGATGGGCACAATGTTCGCAACACACACAAAAAAAAAATTTAATTGATGCTATACCAATTTCGCCGCTCCGCAATAACTGATAACTGGTATATTTCAAGCATAGGTTTGAAAAATTGCAACCCCATTTAGGATTATATTAAAATTGGAAATAGTTATTCAAAAATGCTGAGCTACCATCTGTCCTAAAAATGTTGGGATTTAATTGTGCATGTGCCCCATTTTCATATACAGCGCACTGATTCAGAAGCATAAAAAAACAGAAATATATGCCTTAAACAGTACATCCTGTTGCTATGTGCCTACTGCAGAAACACTGAACTTGTAGTCACTTGTGATTACATTAGGTTTTGTTTGAAACATTCAGATAAAGCATCAGTTTCCACTTTATAAGTCAAATAAAATCCTGTGACACTAATGAAACTGACTCTGCTAATGAGTAATTGTCTGCCAACAAATATGATTTGTTTGACCGAGCGGCTATGAACAGACTGCTTTTTTTCAAATCCATATGTTTCCTCTTAAAGCTCAAACTAAGACCAGGCTATGTGGATGTACACAGCGATGACTCTACTTACTAAAACACACATTATTAAATGAACAATGAAAAACTTAACAGCTCATTACTGCAGTGAGATCATTGATCATTTGAGTCACTAAAATATTGAATTCCATCAAGATTCATTAATAATATACACATATTTCATTGCTGCATTTTAAATTTTGGCAGAAACCAAGCTCCATGTAACCTGAAAGCATCTCAGCATGCACAACATGTCAAACCTTTAGACAAACGGGATACTACAGCAGAAGACCACATTAAGTTTATTGCCTGTCAGCCAGGAACAGAGCACTGTAGCTATAGTAGGCACAGGTTTGGTAAAACTGGGCAGTTGAATATTAAAGGTCAGATAACACACTCAGACCGTTATTTTTCATTTCAGACACCACTGAAGCACCAAAGTATCATTCATAATCCAAAAAAGCCCCACAGTTCTTCAGGAAGCTGCCCCCCCAAAAAAAAGTTGATTTGGAGTGTGAGTACAAGACGGACTGTTCGGCTTCCTCCTCCTATTTTACAGTCTTTGCGCTTTCTGCACTACTCTGCTCTGATTGTTCACCTTTTAACAACTGAAAGATTCATGCTCAGTGTTCTGGGAGGATGACTGGGATGGGCAGAGACACCACTGTGCATGGGGGCGGGGCAGTGAAACATGGTCAGCTAATCAGAAGGCCTACCATGCTGTGATGCACTAATGTGCCCAAAAAAATGGACGAACACCTCGTGTTTCCGGCCAGCTCAAACAGCTATTCATATACTCAAACAGCCCAGTGGGAAAACTTACATATGCACTAATCTTGTTATTTACTGCTCTGGTGGCCTCTAACACTTACAGTCCTTTAAAATAAGGTGATGTTTTTCTTATTCTTTCTGTTAATGGACCTATTAAAGTAATCAGTAAGATTATGTTTATGCAGAATAAGAAGATAAGGAGTATGAATACACAGTCCCTGTTTCACAGAAAGTATAAACTCATCAGTTTTCTTTAGTGCTAGCATATAATACAACATTTTGTTTGCTAGAACTTTTTAGCATTTTAGTATTCCTGCTACATTGGACTGGGAAACTGGAGCTATATAGTTGTATAGTTGCTAATACAATTATCATCAGCCCATACCTGCCTAATTAATGGTCTACCACACTAATGAATCACTGCATGAATACTGCTTAAAATCCACAAACTGAACTAACAAGTGCCTTCAATGACTAGTCACCCACTGACATTTTATGAGTGCAAAAATAGGCTATTTATATTCAAATGAATTTGAGCACAAGCTTGAAGTAAAAACATACAGAAATCTGAAGGGAGGCCATTGCAGAATTTGACAAACAATTAGTGCAGTCTTATTCCTTGGGTTTGCAAAAACCTAGGAATCTGTTACACAGTAATAGTCACTTTGGATGAAGTCGAACTTACATCATTGTGATATTTTTCCTTAAGAGGTTTCAATCAATTAACCACGCAGCCACACAGATACCGTAAATACACCATTCATTCATTCATTTTCTAAACCGTCTAATCCTAATTAGGGTCGTGGGGAGGCTGGCGCCCATCTCAGCCGACTCTGGGTGAACGCAGGGTACACCCAGAACAGCTCGGCAAGCCATCGCAAGGCCAACACACACACAGCCATTCAAACACACAATCACATCCAGGGTCAATTTGGAACAGCCAGTTAGCCGACTGTGCATGTTTTTGGACTGTGGGAGGAAATCTATCATCAGCCCTCATTCTTTGAGCAGAATTTTACATGACAATCGTTAACATGACAATGGCACAGAAAGTTTTTTAAGTTACTGCAGCATTATAGTCAACCTGGACCAGTGAGGCCATGGTCTGTTGACCTCTCTTATTGACATAGCATTTCCAAGTGCAGATAAGTGCACAATAATTCACTGCTAGAGAAATCAGCAAATACTCAAACCTGCCCAATCACTCCACAATCAAAAGAACTGACATTTTTTCATCAGACTGATTTTTTATGTAAACATTACCCAAAGCCTGTGTCTGTATGGTGTTATGCATTGCTGCCACATAATTAGCTAATAATATAATTGAATGTATGGGTACGTGTACTGATGTACATAGTAAAGTGCTTAGTAAGTGTATTGCGGTGTTGCCCAAGGGTTGCTGCTGTGATGTATTAAAATCATATTGAAAAAAATATTTGAAATATTGATGGCTTGTAAACTTCAAGAAGTTGTCTGTGTTCAAACCATGTTAGAACTGTACTGTGGCCAAATATAGACAGAAATATAGACAAAAATGAACACTGTGTACATATATTCCAGAGGGTAGCATGAGATGTAGTAGTTAGAATGTCCACCTCACAGGATGAAGACATGCACATAAGCTTAATTGGCAGTTCCCAATTGCCTCTAGGTGTGTGAGTGTGAATGGTTGTGTGTGTGTGTGTGTGTGTGTGTGTGTGTGTGTGTGTGTGTGTGTGTGTTGTTTAGTATGTACCCCTCCTTCACTCCACCCTTCATGGGACCCTAGCAGGATAAAGCAATTATAGTTTATAACCCAAAATGAGTGAGTGAGTGGGTGACTGATATATTCCAGAACAAAACCATAATTTCATACTTTGAAACATAGAAATAATTTTGCACTTTCTGAAAATAAACTTGAAAAAAAATCAGAGTAGACAACTTGAAAAACCATGCTCAAAACCGTGATAAATGCCTCAGACAATGTAAAAATGACATAGAAAGTGATTCCAAGTTTGACGCTGTGATTGTAATTCTGAGATTGGGTTAGTTCTGTTTGAAATAGTTTTTTCTAAAAATACATGTCGTTCCAAGTTTGACTTTAATACATTAAATATAAATGGAAAAGACTGGGCATCTAGGGTGTATTGTGAAGCAGAAAATCGAAACAATTACTTTTAAAAGGTTCTTGTTATTTATTCAAAAATCTCAACAAATTGCTGGAAGTCTCCTCAAGTTCTTAGCTTCAGTCACTTTACCAACAACTAGCTTTAATAGCTTTTGGGTTTTAACAGTCACCTTGTTTCTGTATTTAAAAACAAAAGAAAAAGTAAAAAAAACCACATTTAGGTTTTGAAAAAGTTCTGATGAGAAACCAAAATTTTTTTGACCCGGCCTCTCCCACAAAATACACGTTTCTGTCACTTGGAAATTCAAAATGCTAAGAAATTACTTGTTTTAATAATCAGCCAAAGTTAACTTTCAAGTCTGCCCTGTGTAGAGTCACTGCTGGAAAAGCACAGCGTGGAAAAGAAACAGGAAGTCATTTCACTTGATATATTGTCCAACATAGACACAGCATTCGAGAATATATCTGATCCATTTTTACATTTCTCTGAATAGCTAAAATATGTATTCATATATTCATTCATTCATTTTCTGAACCACTTTATCCTACTAGGGTTATGGGGAGGCTGAAGCCTATCCCAGATGGGGTACACCCTGAACCACTGGTACACTCTGAACAGCTAGTCAGTCTATTGCAGGGTCAAAACCTACACAACCGTTTACACTTACACTCACACAGAGAGGCAGTTTGCAAAAGCCAATTAGCTTAACATGCATGACTTTGAACTGTGGGAGAAAAACCCACGCAAGCATGGAGAGATCATGCAAACTCCTCCCAGACATGCCCTCGCCAAGCCTGCGACACACACTCAGGACCTTCTTGCTGTGAGATGGACGTGCTAACCACTACGCTGCCATGCTGCCCTGCTCTGTATCATTACTTTCCCAGTTGATGAATTACTTAATTAGATTTAATACAGGTGAGAACTAATAAATGTGTATGAGTTCAGCTACTGGAACAAAAAATGGTTCCCAAAGAGGACAAACCCTGAAATGATATTTTTGTAGGCTAGTTTTATACTTACATTTTATAGTTTCACCGATTTAATTAAATAAACTGATTTAATTTACGTGAGCTGATTTAATTAAATAAACCACCCGGTATCTACAAATGTTATTGCAACCATTAATGCATGAAAGATTTACAGTAAGACAAAACAGGAAGTGAATTGTGCGTTTCATTTTTGTGTCCGCTCATTGAGACATTAAAGTAGGCATGCCTTGGGGATTCCCCACAGATTTAAAAAGCTGTTGTTTAGTTTCGTAAACATGAAAATAGTCTCTCGTTTTAAACATTACTTACATAATTAAGTTGTCTGACAGAACGATAATTAACCAAACTCAATATAGCCTTATTATTCTGGCAACACAAGCAGTGTTTAATAGAGTATCACAAATATTAGACAACTTTTTTAATTCCGATTTATGTTCTGTTTTTATGAGTTTCGGTGCCCGTACAAAAACACCCTCTAAAACTATCACTTTGGACATGAGATTTAGGACTTTACACATGCTACAGAATACTTCTAGCAGACTGAACAAATTCCAATATGTTCCACATTCATACGTCCCAAAATGATGTGCTTTCCATAAACCTTTATGCAATTGGACACATTGAAAAATCTTTTGCGCATACTAACGTACGAAACGTGCCAATTTTAATGTACACAAAGTTAGTATCATTTTGAGGGATGGTTTTGACTATTTAATGGCATGATTTGGTTTTATTTAACTTGCATATTTAGACTAGGTGCCCCAATCTGTGGTTCCATCAGCAAAGCCATACACAAATCATTAATTACATGGCAACAACTACAAAACATCTCACTGGGCGACACGCAGGCAATAACTTGCATATGATCTGGTGCATATCCGACTGTCACCTTTAGCAGCTTCCATAAAAGCATTCAGCATTTTCTTTAAGAGAAACAGTATACGGAAAATATCCTAAGGGATAAAGAAATTATGAACTCCTGCAGAGTACTCGCTGCTTGTCAGAAAGCTCTTGTTCGTCACGGGAAAGAAAACAAGCCGAAAGCTACCAAAGCCCTCACAGACACAGATGGATATGCCTTGTTCAGAAGCAGGCAAGTAGCAGCATCTAAAAGTCAGTGAAAAAAGGCCACCATTTAAAAATGCCATGTAATACA
Source organism: Neosilurus hyrtlii (assembly GCA_028564935.1). NCBI lineage: Eukaryota > Metazoa > Chordata > Actinopteri > Siluriformes > Plotosidae > Neosilurus > Neosilurus hyrtlii. The sequence continues at coordinate 6,568,168 of JAOUQZ010000032.1, forward strand.
CTACTTATTAACCTCTGCTTGGTCTGTACAGAGTAATCTCAAGCCATGATTGTTTGGGGATTTTTTTGCAACTAGTGGTAAAGACATCAGGCTAAAGTTTCTCTGTAAACCTGGTGTTCAGTTATGTGTAAGTATCGATGTGATATCACAGTTATGTATAAGTATTTTATATATCTATAGAACACAGAGAGCTGAATAACAAGCAAAATGTGCCTTAGCAAAGCATTAGTTGCAGAGTGCATACAATTTTGCACTTTTATGTATTAATTTACTTACTTATTTATTTATTTATTTATTTTTTTTTTTATTGTGACCCTTAAACATCTTTATTTGGTTTCTAATTAAAAATGTTCACATTACATATGAAAAATTATCTGATATTTACTCTACCATATGAGTGGATGGGAACCAGAAACTTTGTCAGTACTTGGTCAAAAAATAAGTAAATAAATAAATTTAAAAATTAGTTAGGTATTTGAGGGGTACTGCGTCATTTACTTTTAAGTGCCACATCCGACCATTTTGTAACTGCAATTATTGCCAAACTGACCATTTTCATAAATAATTTGATAGTTTTATATAGTGTTTGCTGTTTGACAGTGTTATTCTTAAATGTTTATTTAAAATAAAAAAAGCTATATTACTAATACTGCTGATGCACAGCAACTTGATCTAAATAAAGACTTCATACTTTTCAATAGAATGTTGGAGTTACTCATAATCATTCCTAAGAAATGGTAATAATATTTTATTATCTGACTCATAATCTACATTCCAAAAAAGTTCCAAAGAATCACAGATAATTCGGTGCCGTAGTCTACTATCTCGAAATTTTCACTATAAAATCCCTTTGTAGTGATGCTAGTGGTTTAGTTTCTAGCTTAGTAAGTGATATTTTGGATAACAAGATTCATTCATTCATTTTCTGAACTGCTTATTCCTATCTAGGGTCACTAGGAGGCTGGCACCCACCTCAGCTGTCTCTGGGCGAGGGCAGGGTACACCCTGGATAGGTCGCCAGACCATCACAGTGGATAACAAAATGTCAGGTTAAACTCTGAATTTATTGAAATTTCAAACATGAAATCTTGTATACTTGTATACTGTAATCAGTAATGGCCAAAACTGTACAACGCAAAGAAAAGAATCACAGATGCAAATGCAAATTAAAACCTTGTAGTGATGCGCCAAGCCAGTGGCTCGCATTCCCATGTCAGCAATAATCAGCAGCCATTCAATCCTTTCCCGTCACGCTGATGAGATGAACGTTTACGCTTTCGTTTGAAGAGTTTTCTGCCTCTCAGCACTACCTGCTTCCTCAACTGTTACAAGATGAATTTCCCAGCAGGCTCTCGAAAACAAAGCACTATGATGATCGCCAAGTTTTCCCAAAACGCTGCTGTGGGAATGCACCATTAAACATGACTGTAGAGAATTGCAAATGATGAGAGTGGTGGGATGACAAGGCAATGAGGGTGACGTAGTAAGACTGGGCAATAGGATAATGCAGCTGGGAATCACAACTGTCTTACATCATGACAGACTATGATATTCACATGGGTAGACAAATTGTAAATTTCGTACTGATTGACTGAAAATAGTAGCTAGCATGATATGCTGAGCCAGTTGGTTAGATAAGCACTTTAGACAGGCACAAATGAGTAAATAATTCCTGTATCCAGGTTAGCACATTGTGTTTGTATGATTGACAATAACGTACTGAAGGCGAGGTGGATGTCACTGAATAGTAATCTCATTTCATTTTGCCTTTATTGTTCTTGTATATTGTATATACTAACACTTTTTAAGATAATTAAAGAGACACCTGCTCGTGTGTCCATCATCATTTTAATAAATGTAAAAAAATAAACCATAACAATCTTTTTTAGTTTTAATGTGTTTTTGCTTATGTTTCAGTGTAGTATATATCTCATGATGGACACACGAGCAGGTGTCTCTTTAATTATCTTAAAAAGTTTTAGTATATACAATATACAAGAACAATAAAGGCAAAATGAAATGAGATTTCTATAGTTTATATTTACAAACTTTAACTATGACGAGGCAGATCAGGCTTTTGCTTTTGTAGCAAAAATGGCTTCTGTTCTGGTCTGTTCAGCTCCCTCCTTCAGAAATAAAAGTAAACTGCACTCCTTAAGGATTTTTTTGGTATATACTACAGAAAACGCACCAAACTGTGTCTGCCATTTCGATTCAAGCAGTATCCACTCGGGATAATGATTTTTAATCCTGAGTTAGCAGACCAATCAGATCACGGGTTTCCTATGTGGTATATACTCAAGAAATTATGTAGTAATGTGAGTTTTTTCTAACAGAAGAGGTACATCACAGCTGCTTGTGTGTCCCAGTAACTGCCATTAATATTCATTTATCATTTATTCTCTGAACTGCTTAATCCTAATGATTTTTTACATGCCTCCCATCACAGACAGTGAGAGACATGGCTGGCCTTTGATAACTCAGTTAGCTGCACTGGGGGGCAGCAGTGAGAACTTGGTGATAGTGGGGCTTGAACCCCCGACATTTGGATCAGGAAGCTAGCACCTTACCACCAGTTTTATATTATTATTATTATTATTATTATTATTATTATTATATTTCCCCATTTATCTAACATGATCTTTGAACAAAGACCAAAATCTTCCTACAGCATGCAGGTTGAAAATGCATCATCATCATCATCATCATCATTGAAAATGCATGAAGAAAATGTATATATTATTATAGAGTACACCAATAATTATACTATACTGTATTGTAGATTTAACTTTGTCATAATAATATTATAGTAGGCAGGTAGATATCAGCCTAGACTGCAAGCAAGAAGGAAGGCTTTCACTCTACCCTGATTTCTTTTCTTCTGTCTATTCCATGAAATATTACTAGCGACATGAATTATGAAAGGCCGAAAGCTAAAATTTGCATGGGAAGAGCACAGAAGTCAAATTCTCCTTAGTTTGACTTGTTCAAAGGAACTTCTTTTCTCCTGCACACATTTTCATGACTGAATGCACCATGACACCATGCACTGAATTCATTTTGTGGATGAAATGAAATTGAACCTTCGCCTTGAACAGGATGGAGATGCAAATACAAACACCACCGAAAGGGTTCCTGTGGGTTCCCAGGTGAAGTCAACCCAAAACAAGGAAAATCATTTCTGAATGTTTAGGATTATCCAGGACACAGAAACAAAAAATGTATGTGTGGTCCAGGGTCTGAACTTCACTTTGTAATCTTGATCTTGTGGTGCAGTGTGGTCTTAATAACAAAAGGAGAAGGAGGCAATAAAGCAAGTGTGAACGGGCTATTTCTAGAATGCTGTTCAAATCAAAGACCAGGGTTTGCTTGGAGTTTTTTTTTCAGTGCAGCCATCACCCACGCTACCTTAAAGCAACACAGGTCAGTCCTGTCACATGTGCACAGCTTGCACCCGAAGCCTCTGAAGAGGTAGATCTGAGTCATTCGAGCCTCTCCCACACACACACACTTTCACACTGCCAGCCCACATTGCCGAGATACTGTACTGCGCAGAGAAAGAGAAACTCAAATCTGATTAAAAAAAAACTTTCCATGCCAGAACTCCAAATGAGCCCGCATCATCATGAGTGGGTTTCACAAGCACCTTCAGTGCATAAAATGTTCCTTATCTAATCATCGCTATTTTCAGAACTTGTTGAAAAGAATAAGGAGTTACTCAGATGATCTGAGCTCGGAGGAACATACACACGTTTCTAATGGCTGATCAGAAGATGAATGACTGCATCCTCAACTCCATCATTTATCATATAAGTATCTTCTAGACTCACCTGTCAAAGAAATGTGGAAAGAAGACAAGCATGCTTGGATCAGGTGTAAGCATTAAAACCATTAGTGATATCACATCAAGTTTTATTTACAAATGACTTCTAGATAATACGCTGCCTGGCCAAACAAAAAGTTGCACACTCTGAAACTTGACTGGACCACCTTTAGGATTGTTAACAGCATGCAATAGTAATGGCACTGTTGCTCCAGTTGGTCAGGTCGAGCCTCAGAAACAGTATGTGGCAGTAAAATGAAGTCAACTGTGACCTTAATGTACTGAATGAGCAGGTAATCACATCAGTGGACTTTTTCTTCCCTGATGGCACGGATATAAGATAAGGGCTGATGTAGAAATTTTTTTTAAAAATCAAGAAGCAAAAGAGTTTTATTGCAAAATAAAAACCCATGCAAACAGGTCGGGTCTGGAGAGATTTGTCCCCTTTGTCTGTCCGCCTGGCCTTTTTATAACTCAAAAAGACAGACCACCATCTCATTGTAAAAACAATGCATGATTAGTTAAACAAGCTGAAGTGACGAGCCATATATTTTAGGGATTAGACGAGGCTGCAGCCCTTAGTTTCCCACTTAGTATTCGCAACCTATGCTAAGGTTGTTTATGCAGTACCCACACTTATCAATTCCATGTTACTCATTATGCATACACTAAAGTTAAAGAACATGGTCAATGAAGACACAAGAAAACACATTATAAATAAAGGGTAGCCAGGGAGTTCACAGTGGTCAGTGGTTAAGCAAATATACAGTGGGTCCTCGACAAAAGTCAAACTTTGTAGTAAGTTGGATCACACGACTCAACTATGCAAATGCAGTAGCAAAATCATTTGTATGACACATCAAAGCATAACTAGCAGTAACAAAAACATATGGAGGACAAAATAAAATATTAAAATGAAAAAGACGAACGTCGACTATGCATAATGACTCATAACCTCAAATCGTCTTATGTCAGGTCCATCGCAAGTCAAAGACCCACTGACCCACTGAACAATTGCTTCATATTCTTTATAATAAGATACATTTCTCCCACAGGGCTTAAACAGTAAAAGAGTGGATCAAAAATCATGAGGAATCATTTTCAGAGTCCTGACCTTAAAGGTGCCCATTTACTTACCATTATATTAAATAAACATGAAATTCAATGCTATCTCTTGGAAACAAACTAGAATGGGCCAAGATGACTTTCTGAGGCACTCTGGTTATTCCTGTACGCGAGTTTTAATGACAATATAATGTCGAATGGTATCAAAATATTATTAACCAACGCCATCTTGAGGTGAGCAAGAGCACTGAATACATCATGGCTTCCCTGCTGTGATCAGGTCAGCACAAGCACAGAGGACAAGAACAGCAAAAAATCCGTAAGTTATAAATTAACTTCAGACATGGTGTGTGGCAGTGGTGGCTTGGTGGTAAGGTGCTGGATTACTGGTCCCAAGGTTGGGGGTTCAAGCCCCACTATCAATGGGTTCTCACTGCTGTCCCCCCAGTGCAGCTAACAGTGTCTCTCACTGTCTGTGGTGAGAGGCATGTAAAAGAACCATTGCTGATTTTCATCAAGAGTAGGCTGCAGAGCCGTCAGTGTGTTTCTGCCCTGTGATGGCCTGGCGAGCTGTCTCGGGTGTACTCTGCCCTCGCCCGGAGTAGGCTGAGATGGGCGCCAGCCTCCCCGCGACCCTAATTAGGATTAAGCAGTTAAGCATGACATTACATGGTGTGTGTTGGTGGGCATGTGAAACTTTTCGGTTGCAGTCGTATTCCTTTTTCTGTTCCCTAACACTTGATCTCGGTCATTGTGTTGCAGTGCAAGATCTTTCTATGTGGTCTTGTTATTGTAAACAGACACAGAACCAAAATAAGATGTAAACCACGTGAAATACTAAGCCCGTGAGTTGGGGTGATTTTGCAGGGAAAACTTTGCATTTAGCCAAAATGAACTGATAATGGAAGATAAAACATACTATTCACTAGTGAATGTGACCCTTTAACCCTATTGCTGGAGGAGTGAGTATTTCATTGGGTTAATGCACTATACTGACAATGCTCTGGGTATCAATATTTGCAGGATGTATTTGTTAAACTTGCGGGCAGAGGTGGCTTAGTGGTTAAGGCAATGGTTTACTAATTCGAAGGTCAGCAGTTCAATCCCCACTATCACCACTGTTGGGCCCTTGAGTAAGGCCCTTAACCCTCAGTTGCTCAGATTTATAAAAATCATTGCTCTGGATAAGAGTGTCTGCCAAATGCTGTAAATGTAATGCAAATGTAAACTTGTGAATGAGACTATACTCAGGAAAAAATTAGAAATGTGAAGGAGAGGTACTGTTTGCTGGGTCTCGTCTGGTGAAAACCGGCTGATCATGATTGGTGTCCACTGTAGTTATACTTGTACAGCATACCAGTGCTGCTCTCTCCACTGAAAAACTGCAAGGCATGGTTTTTCTTTTCCAGATTATTTTTTTTAACTGACAGTATGGATTGCATTGTATGACGAAAACCCAGGCAGTGATTACTACTGTAAGAATTTTTGAGTGCTCCTAAAAATAACCCAGTATAATCAGGAAAGAATGATCCTTATCACAGTCGAATAAACAGACTTTATGTTGCATCGATTACTACTGAAAAAAAAGAAAGGAACAAGGAAGGGTGAATTGAAAATTGGGGGCAGGGGGGTGACATAATACAGATCCAAGTCTTGTCAGAGACCTATTTGCTTGCTCTTTCCCCGACTATCCTCCAGAGGAATGTCAGCAACTCTGCAGCATCTCACCCTGCTATTCCTCAAGGCAGATGTATGAAGCTGCCACCCCTCCTTGTTCATGTTTCTTTCCTTTCTTCCATCTCTGATCACTTAGTCATGTACATTCTACAACCATATTCATTTGCATTGGATCTATGTATTTTAAATTATTATTATCAGCCCCACTTTGGTTGCTGTCAAGGCCAACCTTGATCATAACATCCAGATGAAAATATGTCATCTCTTTGAAGCTTTGGTGCCTGAGGCTGATTAACAGAACATATTCCAAAGCGAATGTTAAAGAGGAATACAAAGCTCTATCCAACCTTTTTTTTTCCGTTTTGTGCCGGGATACTTGATCCCGTACTAGAATTGATTTTGGGACTGGTTTGGAGAGGGGCTAATAATCACAGGCTTCAAACGATGGATTGATTGCACATATTACTATGTCAAATTTTCACAATGGCAGCAAATCTGTTCTTGGTTCTCAGTAAGCGAATGTTGTGCGAAAAGTGTCCAGTTCACGACACAAGAGATTCAAATCCTTTTTCAGGTGTTTATTCAGCCTTAAGGAAAAAAAAGCATACAATCAATCACACAGAAGAAACTGTTTTAAGATAAAAATTCTTAGACCAAGAACGACCAATGCAATCGTCTTATATAGTGCCCATTCCACTCTGATTGGTCTATCATGACATCATGTCTCATCATGACCTTATTCTGATTGGTCCCTGAAGACCTCATATCTCAACATGTCTCAACAAGTCTAGACGTCTTAACATATCCCAAGTCTCAACCTGTCCCAAGCTGACCTTGAAGGCTCAGTGCCTCCCTTCGCTTAGGACAGCCATTTTGTTTTCTTTTCAAGGTCCGACATTTTGTTCCAATGCCCCGTGTTCAAGGACAGTAAAGCACTACTTGTACAGAGTGGAAAGAGCCCTACATACAACAATAAAATAATCTTACACACATTTCAGTAAATAAATAAAATATTCTTACACACACTTCAGTAAATGAACTTCTTATACAATAGTAACTTAAACCATCCAATAATCAAATAGTTCAGTCAATCATACAATTGCTCTGCTATAGGTATCATCAGTAACAATTTAAATATATGTTTCATTAGAGATGACATCATTGGAGAGTTCTCCATTTCAGGATTACTAATGTCATTAAATAAAGAAAAATGTTCACTCATTACAAAGATATTAGAATTTCTGTATTCATATTCATGTTGATGCTGTTATTGATCATTAATTAATTCGAGTGTATGATAGGGAAGTCCAGCAATTTGCATAAGATTTATGGCGAACCAAATATATGACATTATGACATTTCAGACTGGCAGGCCATAGGCCTTCCACAGTTCATGGTCCAAAACCCACAGTGCCCCCAGTAGCGCCTGATACCCCGATGTCCTCCACTACACTAAATACAGTGCTCCAGTTTTATGAAGTGGTTTTATATACCAGTATGGTGTTCTGTTTCAAAACAGGAAGTAGCATGCAAAGCTGAACCAATCAGGCTTCTTGACCTGATAGATAGCTTTCACGCAAAAATGCTCTCATTTTTGGTAAAAGCAATCATCTGATCACCATTTTTCAAGAGGAACAAGGACTGGTTGTCTGGAATGCTCCAGGGATCACAAACAGCTTTTCAGAATTTGACCAATGTATGGAACTCTTGGTCTGTGTACCAAAAAAAAAAAAATTGCATGATCAAGATATCATATCATATATCCTTACTTATATATAACAAGTGGTCACCTGATCATCACACCTATATTTAGGCTTTTCCCAAAATGCTGCCACAAATATTAGGTTTGAAGCATACAATTGTCTAGAACAGGGGTCTCAAACCCAATTTATCTCGGGGCCGCTGGAGGCAGAGATTGGGTGAGGCTGGGCCGCATCAGGTTTTCCACAAGGAAAGCTTTGTTTTTATTTTTATTTTTTAACACAAAATAAGATAAAAAAAATATACAAATTAAAAGTTAATAAGAAAATAAATAAATCAATCAGTAATAAATAAATGAAATAATAATAAATAAAATAATAATCATCCTAATAATAATAATTAGATTTCTTTGGTCAGCGACTATATGAGGTTCCTTCAGTCTTCTATATCTGCTGTATTCAGATTCTAATATCTGTATTAACAGTTTTTTAGCCTTTACCCTTCTTCTGAAAATTAATTGTTCTGAACATGAATGGAACATTGAAGAACATAAACTGTTCTTCTGAATGTTGCTTCTCTTGCCTTGAAGTTTCAATCAAGTGTTTAGCCGACACACGGATAATGTCACTTCCGCTTCCTTTTTCTTATAACCGCAGCACGGCGGTCGGCGGATAAAAGCCCGGTAGCAGTCTCCGTTGTTTTTACACTTGATGTTCATGTCTTTCATGATGACATTAACACCATGGGATTTGTAGATGGTAGAAAGTACCGGGATAGCGAGCGCAAAAAATTCAACTGTTATCCGCCGTGCTGTTGTTACAGGAAAAGGAAGCGGAAATGACACTGTGCTGCTGTTACAGGAAAAGGAAGCGAAAATGACACCGTGCTGCTGTTGATGTCATTTGTTTTGACGCCTTTTTACATCATATAGAAATATATGTAATGTTTATTGTGTGAGGCAAAGCAAATACAATGCAAATAAAAAAACAATGAACCACAGATATCGGTGAGACCCTATAATTGGTCCAGGTTACCGGGGACTATTATTGCTGATGGTGTCGCTATGTGACTGCAGACTCTACATTCGGCTGCATTCCTTACTTTTCTTTTATCCCACCGCATGCGCATCACTTTGATTTATTTTGTCAGATAGAGAGACCTCATATTTACTCTCTAAGTGCTATTGACGTATGTATAAAAAAAAAAAAAAAAATTATATATATATATATATATATGTGTCCTGCTGAGCAGCAACTTAAAAACACTTTATTTTGAAGTGTTGTGAACGCAGCGTGTTGGGCTGAATGTCTGCGTGAGCCCAATAGAAACAAGGCAGCCAGTCAGGCACAGAAGAAACCTCTCCATGGCAATGCTGCTGTAACTTTCATTCATTGAGAAATGTTTCTCTGCTTGCATCAAACCTGGCCGCTGTCCTACCCCGGAAAGCCATATACCCCACTGTGATTGGTAGGTTCGTTCAGCTCCGCCCACAACACTGTAAGGTGCCATACATATCAAACTCACGGGCCGCACTAACATTAAACTTTCATATTAAGGCGGGGCCACAAACTATCGTCCTGGGGGCTGCAATTGGCCCACGGGCCACGAGTTTGAGACCCCTGGTCTACAATATCTATGAGAATGGTGCTACGGGTCCTAGCGTTTACCTGTTCCAGGATAACAATGTTTCTACACTCATCACTCACTCATTTGCTAAAGCCTTACTCCTGTTAGGGTCTCGGGGTGGCTGGTGCCTATCTCTGCCGACACTGGGCGATGGCAGGGTACACCCTGCACAGGTCACCAGGCAATCGCAGAGCAACACACACCCAACCATTTACACTCGCATTCACACCTAGGGGCAACTTGGAACAACCAATTAGCCTACTGTTCATGTCATTGGACTGTAGAAGGAAACTACAGTACCCACACAAGGAAACCCACACAAGCCTGGGGAGAACATGCAAACTCCACACAGAAACACGTGAGCCCAGGACCTTCTTGCTGGTGGATGTGCTAACCACTACACCATCATGCTGCCCATGTTTATACAGTACAAAATAATGAATTAAATGCAGTGCTGTAAAATAACCCAATGTGAGTTATAGGGTTCGAAACTGCTTTTATATATTAGCAAACCCCAACATGACATGGAATTATTGACACAGTTATTGGCAAGCATGATGCTGCAGCATAAGAGAATGTTGCTACAGTCAAGCTTTCATAAACCATTTAGCAAGTTGGGAATTTTGCCCAGTGAACGTCTGTAAGGGAGACTGCACCATCAGTAAAACCAGACACATGAAAAATGTTTTTTTCACCAGACAAGACTGAATGCTAAAAAAAGTTTTTGAAAGCTGGGATGGTCTCATTTTATGCCGAGGTCTCTCATTCAAATGAGCTGTAAAAAGAAACACTGTGGATCCAATATTAATGAGCAGAGAAAATCACCAGCAAGTGAAGCTCATTGTATACGTATACATATGATGTTAAGAGATCAACCCTTAGGAAAGGCTGAAGTCTTTATCATGCCCCGAGAGCTAACCAAAAGAACTGAAAAAAGTCCCAAGGACTCCATTTTCTCCCAAAAAGGTCGTTGTTGGAAGGCAAAGTATGAACCCAAGGTCAAGATCAAGTCTATCAACGTCTTACCCAGGTGCCCCAGCATCTTGGGTGCCTTAGCCTGTGGCCCTCATCGCTTTGTTCTAGTGCTGCCAAACAGTGTGCCAGCCTCCTTAACAACAGCGAACCAATAAGCATTCTTTATGATACCTGCTTTTTATCCGTGACCAGAGATATCCGTGTTCTGTCCTCCAAAGTGTTCTTTCTGAAACCTACAATCTCTGCAAGTTGTGGGCAGTGGTGGCTCGGTGGTTAAAGGATCTGGCTTACTGATCCAAAGTTCTGGGTCCACTGTTGAGCCCTAAATCCTCGATTGCCCAGTTGTATAAAAATAATAAATGTAAGTTGCTCTGGATGATGTAAATGTAAATGCCAACTATCTCAATCTGTCAGTGTGACGTCAGTTCCTGTCCTGTGAATCGCGTGCCAGCAACTGCTTGTCGGCGTTCTTAACTTCCTCCCTCCGATTC